>JBBBDQ010000358.1:0-42500 GCA_037127315.1 Ascarosepion bandense | reverse complement strand
TATCCTTTTCTGATTCCATGCGCCTATAGCTTAGTGGGTAGTGACCCCGACTGTCACTAAATCGGTCGAGTTACGATCCCCACCAGAACCAAGTGGATGTGTCTAGTGTCACTGATGAGCTGTGATTCAGCGAAGCAGGCTTGTATGTGAATGACTAATATATTTGAACATTATTTTTAATCGATTATCTGAACACTTATTTTTAATCGATACGCATATTTGAGTAGATATTCTGATTTTACTCAAACAGTATATTTATTTCTACCTATTTCATCGATTTTACTCAAACAGTATTTTCATTTACGATAAACTTTGTTACGAAAATGTGTCATTCAGCAGGATTTGAACCTGCGACCCCTATCAACATAGGGGAAGACACCATTTGATCTGGCACGTCTTACGCCACTCGACTACGAATGATACCATGGTCTAAAGGAAGTCAAATCAAGCCTATATAACACAATTTTCGATTCTACGCAAATAACCATCTTTGCTCTGAAATGTATCGTAATGTCAACAAATTTTAAGAGACAATGTTACGGAAAATCCCAAACATTAAAGAAATGGTTTAAAAACCAACATATTGAAATTATTTGTTTAAACAGTATTTTCAAATCTGCCGAATGACGCACATTTTCATCACAAAATTTATCGTAAATTATCAAGCCGGTAGAAATAAAGATATTGTTTGATTAAAAACAGAATATCTACTCAAATACGAGTACCGATTAAAAATAATGTTCAAACAAATAATTTCAATATGTCGGTTGTTAAACCATTTCGTTAATCTTCGGGATTTTCCGTAATATATATATATATATATATATATATATATATATATATACAAATTAATAAAAACGAAAACAGTGCTCAATATAAAAATGGGACAGAGAATATTTATTAATAATTATTACTTTAGAACATGCGCAAACTACAAACTATTGAGAAATTGTACATTTTGTTTCGACATTGAAATAACGATGTCTCATCAGATACTTAACAATGCTATTAAATTGTTAACTATCTGATGTCTACGGCTATATCGGATTGAATGCACCGGTTCTCGTCTGATCACCGAAGTTAAGCAGCATCGAACCTGGTTAGTACTGAGATGGGTAATACCAGGTGCTGTAAACGTAAGTATCAAGAATGGTCCCCGGCCCTCCAGGATTGGGGGTTGAGCGCAAGGGTAACAACCCTGTCCCATAAAAAACAAGTTTTTTACAGTAACAAAAAGTTGCTGCCCTATACACCATTGGGTATAACGGATGATCGAACTTCATGATGAGACATTGTTCTCTCAATATCGAAACAAAATGTATAATTTTATAGTAGTTTGCAGGTGTTCTAACGTAATTATTAATAATAAATATATATACATGTATGTACAGAGAGAGATAGATAGACAGATAATGTTTAAGCGCTTTTTTTATGTATACTGCTGAGAAGGTTGGGTCACTGTGTCGGGCCAGGAAATTTTCTCGTTAGAATCCATGTACCATTCGTTCGTGCATTGAATACTCTTGCCATGTCTGGTTAGGTCACCTGCTGTTCATCTCAGGGTTCTCGATAAAATCCAAAAGAGGATCTGCAATGGAATCGATCCTGATTTGGCTGCTCGCTTTCAGTCACTTTCTCACCGATGAGGTGTGGTTTCCCTCTGTCTATTTTACAAATATTTTCACGGCTTCTACTCTGACGATCTTATCTATCTGGTGTTCCGTGTATACAAATTTATTGAGCTACAAGATTGGCAAATAGGTCCCACCATTTTACAGTCAAAACAGTTAAATGTAATCAACATTTTTACTCGATTAGTTGCTTTTCTCGCATTTTCCCGCCCGTGAAACTCCCTTCTGTATATTTGCTTCCCTGATAAGCTGCGTCAACTGCTAAATTTTATCTCCTTCATTAGCATCCTTCTTGCATCCTTTCTCCGACACTCCCTTTATCTTGTTCTTCTTTTTTTTTGTCGCTCCCCTCTCATATAACCTCATGCACAATAAGGAAACTACTGCCTTTTTTTCATTATGTAGATGCTGTTTTATTATAAAAAATATATTTATGAAATTACATCTATCAGTAAATTTAAATAAATAAATACATATAATATTAAAATATTTATTAATAATATATATATATATATATATATATATATATATATATATATAATATTAAAATATATTATATTGATATGTTTATCTATATTTTTCTCTTTGCCTCTCTGCCTCTGTCTCTCTCTCTCTCTCTCTCTCTCTCTATATATATATATATATATATATATATATATTCCGAAAACCGGAAGAAGTGTTTTCAAAAGTAATATTCTTGTATTATTTGATCAGGAGGTCCCACGTCAAATATTGAGTAAATTTAAAAAGTAAATATACGTTTTAATAATACCAATACAATGAGTATCCATTATAAATAATGTTCATAAAAATAAATGAAAAATATATCAAATTTACACACACACACACACACATATATATATATATGCTGCTTAACTTCGGTGTGTGTATGTATGTACAGGCATAGTGTCATTAAGCAAACTGAAAATAGCACTGAAATCTTATTTCAACTGCTATATTTACCAAAATTACAAAAAATATCTTGAAATTGTAAACAGTAAATTTATCCAATAAAATAGCCGTTGGTGTTAATCACTGTCTCCAGACATCTTCTGTATCTTCCGCACCTCTTCTGGACGGTCTTCGTTTTAAGCTGATGAATGCTGCCAAGATCATTGCCTGCAGTTCATTTACGACTCACACATAATTATCAAATGGGTTCAAGTCTGGGGAATTAGGTGACTTGATGTAAGGGTTGATGTGGTCGCAGGCATTGTCTGACAGCCATGACTAGATTGTTGTGCTTTTCTGGCATTTTACTGCGTCCTATTGCCAGGCATGGGGTTTTCCAGCAGTCACCCTCTTGACTCAAGGCAGCGCTGCCTCCTCAAGTCACTTGATGTAGATCTCCGTGTTGTGTCCCACGTTCTGTGGAAAGATCAATGGAAGCATAACTTTACCATCACTTGTGATCACTTCAAACACGTCATAATGTCCATTAAACCCATCCAAGTGTCTGCAAATCATCTCCACCGTCCTTAGATTGGCACCCAAACACTCCCAAATATTTGTATTGGAGCTTTCGGCTCGAATGACAAGCAGTTCAGCATGCCCTTCCGAAATTTCTGGTGGAGTGAATTTTGTCATGGATCACTTTTTCTCAGAGGCGGTACTTAACTGACGCTACTATACTGTGAAAGTCGACAAAATCAAAGCAAATAACTCGCATGTGCGAATTTAAAATTTTGAAATGGAGGCAATTTACCCATTGCACTGGGTACATAATTTACCCATTGCACTGGGTACATAATTTACCCATTGCACTGGGTACATAATATGGGGAACCGTTAATTCTCATAACAGAATACATCAATGAATTTTATGTCATACTCCATTTCCTGTAATCTCATATTATATATATATATATATATATATATATATATATATAGAGAGAGAGAGAGAGAGATGGATAGATAGATAGATAGATATGTGTGTGTATGTGTGTGTAAGAGAGAGATAGAGAAAGAGAGAGGGAATATAGTAAGGAATTCTTTTTCATCATGCCAGAATACATCAATGGACAATGTTTTAACGACTTCTTCATTCAGTTCACACTACCTGTATTCTCCTTATATATATATATATGTGTGTGTGTGTGTGTGTGTGTGTGTGTGTGTGTGTGCGTGTGTGATGTAAGCTATTTAATGTCATATTTGTTCTCTTTTTTATCATTGAAACGCTGTTTCGATTTTTACATGGACAATTGATTTTTAAGCATTCCTTTGAAGATCAAGAATTAAGTAAATCTCTGGAAACCTTTTACATACCTTTACAAAATAGTATACTTCATTTAAACAGTTTCTGAATCCTTTCTTTTACAAAACGTATATTTTCCGATCAATTTTTCTCTCGTTCAAATTAATAATAGAAACATTTTCATTTAGTGAATTCCATTCATGAATGATATTTGCAATGATCTCCGAATTTTAATATATTCAAATAGCTTTTCTAAAATCTTAAAGTACTGCTACTAATACAGTTAAGAAATAAGTAATAGAATATAAAATTGAGGTGAACAAACAATCCAGTGATATACGGACTAATGATGAGAGTCTTGTTTGATAATCAGCGG
Organism: Ascarosepion bandense; assembly: GCA_037127315.1. NCBI lineage: Eukaryota > Metazoa > Mollusca > Cephalopoda > Sepiida > Sepiidae > Ascarosepion > Ascarosepion bandense. The sequence continues at coordinate 38,297 of JBBBDQ010000358.1, read as the reverse complement.
TTTGTTTTTTGGTCTGAAAGATTAGAAATGCTCATATATGAATTCATGCACTTTTTCGATTAATGTTATCAGATAGGAACTAGGCTTACTATAGCGCTTTTTTAGTCAAAAAGCTTCAACATACGCGTATATAGATTTGATCCTTTGATCAAAGATCTTTTTCGATAAATCTTATTTGGTAAGGACTATGCTGGCAACAGTGCTGTTTTGGTCAGAACATTTAGAAATACTTTGAGCTTTTTTTTTCAGTCAATGTTATTAGGTAGGAACTAGGTTGACAATAGCGCTTTTTTTAAATCAGAAGGTTTAGAAACACTCATATATTATTATTAGCTTTGTTTCAAATCTCTTTTTTATTAATGTTATCAAGTGAGGACTATGTCGACAGTATCCAGAAGACTTCGCATACGCGTATATAAATATAAACCTTGTTCAAAACTGTTTTATCAATGTTATTAGGTAGGAACTAGCTTGCTACGAGCACCCTTTTAGCTAAAATGCTTGGAAATACTAGTACACGAAGTTTTTGCCTGCTTCAATGCTCTTGTTTAGATCAATTCTATCAGATAGGGATTAGATTGAAATTAGTATTTTTTATCGGAAGACTTAGAAATATTCGTATGTGAATTTAAGCCTTCTTCAGTGATTTTTTTTATCAGTCTAATTAGGTTGAACCTTGGTTGACAATACCACTTTTTGTCATGAGGCATAGAAATATTTGCATATGAATTTAAGCTCTGTAAAATGGTTTTCATTCAATATTATTAAGTAAAAATAAGGTTAACATGTGCTGCTTTAGTCAGAAAGCATAGATATGATCGCAGGTGGAATTTATGATTTGTTCAAAGCTCTTTTTAAGATCAATGTTACTAGATAGGGAATAGGTTGAGAATAGCGCTTTTTACTTAGAATGCTATGACATACGCGTACTTTAATTTGAGCCTTTTTCAAAGCTCTTTTTTTATCAATCTTTTAGGTAGGAACTAAATTGATATTAGCGTTTTTTGTTTGTCAGAACGTTTAGAAATACTCGTATACAAATTTTAGCTTCGTTTAAAGCTCATTTTCCGATTAATATCATGATGTAGATATTAATTTGACAATAGCTCTTTTTTTAGTCAGAAGTCTTTGACATACTTGTAAACGAATTTGAGCCTCACTTAAAACTCTTTTTCGGTCAATCTTCTTAAGTAAGCAATATGTTCAATATAGCGCTTTTTTCAGAATGATTATAAATGTTCGTAAATGAAATAAAGCCTTGTTCAATTATTTTCTTTTATCAAGCTCGGGGTGATATGATTAAAAGAAAAAAAAGATTTTCAAAGACCTTCTTCTATCAGTTATTAGGTAGGGACTAGGTTGGCAATGGCGTATTTTTGGTCTGAATAATTAAAAATACTCGTATATAAATTTGAACCTCGTCAATAGCTCTTTCTTATCAATGTTATTAAGCAAGGACTAGGTTGATACCCGCGCCTTTTTAGTCAGAAGACTTAGTAATGTTTGTATATGAATTTGAGCCTTATTCAAAGTATTAGGTAGGAACTAGGTTGACGCGTTTTTTTTTTAACGCTTCGACGTACTCATACAGGAATTTATGCGTTGTTCAAAGCTTCTTTGTTATCAAAATTTATTAAGTAAAAACTCGTTGGACAATAGAGGCTTGTTGTTAGTAGACTAGACATACAAGTATATGAATTTGAAACTTATTCAAAACCCTTTTTTGATCAATGTTACTACGTCGGGACTAGGTTAATGTTAGCATTTTTCAGTCAATTGGCTAAGATATATTCATATAGGAATATGTTCAGTGTTCTTGTTCCGATCAGTTGTATCAGGTAATGACTGGTTTAGCAATAGTTTGTTGTTTTTTTTTGTTGAGCTTTGTTCAAATTTTATTTTTCGTCAATGTTATTTAAGTAGAGATTAGTTTTCAGTTGTAGGTTCTACCACTCAATGATGCCCAGTATTAATTGACTTTTCGTTTCCATCCTTGCCAAAACCTCATCATTGCTCACATGCTCGACCCATAATATCCGCAGCTTCCTATATAGACCCACATTTTAGTTGCTTCAAGTGTTTTCTTTCAACTTTGATAAGATTGTCCTGCATTATTTGTCATATTGAAGAACTGAAATTACATAATAATTCAGTATTTTCTTCTTTGTTACTAGCAAAAAACTCCTGTCCCTCAATACTCTACTTAGCTTCCGGAATGCTTCCTTCGCCATGCCAATTCGCCTTCTTATCTCAGTGTCAGTGTTGCACTTTTCATCTTCTATTAGATTCGTTTTTGTGCCTGTATCCCCCGAGTTCTATGAGTTCAAGGGATTGAACTCATAGTGAGAAGATTGCAATATTTCAATCTTGCAATATTTTATTGCAATATCTTGCAATATTGCAATATCTTTTATTGCAATATCTTACAATATTTTATTGCAATATTGAAAAATATTCCAATATTTCAAGATTGCAATATTTTTCTCTGTAGCGAGAAGATTGCAATATTTCAATCTTGCAATATTTTATTGCAATATCTTGCAATATTGCAATATCTTTTATTGCAATATCTTGCAATATTTTATTGCAATATTGAAAAATATTGCAATATTTCAAGATTGCAATATTTTTTTCTGTAGCGAGAAGATTGCAATATTTCAATCTTGCAATATTTTATTGCAATATCTTGCAATATTGCAATATCTTTTATTGCAATATCTTGCAATATTTTATTGCAATATTGAAAAATATTGCAATATTTCAAGATTGCAATATTTTTCTCTGTAGCGAGAAGATTGCAATATTTCGACTGTGAGACATAGCAACAATGAGTTATTGAACTCATAGTTGCTATGTCTCACAGTCGAAATATTGCAATCTTCTCGCTACAGCTATATGCATGGAAAATGTTCTGATTAGGCTCATTCCTTAGCTTCACGATTGCCGTGTTTCACAGCCAAGAAAAGCTGTGCCATCCAATGAGTCATTCTCATTCGCCTTGTATTTCGTTTGTTAGAACGATTTTGCATTCAAAATGTTTCCTCTCAAGAACCTATGCTTTCATGGAACAAACCCACAGGTAAATGCTTCCGAATAACTTAAAATCTTAACCTATTTCAATCTGTAGGTAACCGTCATGTTTTTATATATCCTATTAAGCTACACTTCCTACCAGTTATGTGCAACAGCATCAATAGTCTTTTAATTGAATGAACATTTTTTAAATTTAAAAAAGCCAGGAAACGACAATATAATAAAATTGGATACTGTTTCGTGATAAGAACAAAGATGGTGCATTTAGTTGGAAAGTCACATCACCATTTTATAGCAGATTTGATATAACTGAAATTTGGTTCTGGAGAATGGTGCTCAGAATAACATTGTAGGCTTTTTAGAGAAAATGGAAAAACAATCGGTCACTTGTGTTTAAAATAAAAATCAGTCTTGGGCAATTAATAAAAAAAGATAGCTTAGAAAATCTGATGCTCACAAGGCATGCTGAAGGTAAGTGGGAGCAGGGGAGATGTATAAATCATCTAATGAGTTTGTGTAATGGCTGGCAGAACATGAATTAAGAAAAGTAGCTAAAAGAGAAACTTTATTTATAACTACAAATGAGAGATGGTTGTGGAGGAGCATGATAGCCCACGTCTTCCAGGGATACGGAACACAAAAGAAACAAAATAAGGACATTTGAATATTTAAGGAATATATTTAACCAAAACAATTGTTAATTTATGTTTATTACTTTCTGTTATCGAATAACGGTTAAAAATGAATTATTTGTTCTACCTCGGAAAGTTTCATTAAAATGACTGCATCAGGTCAAAGGATATTTGATATTGTAGAAAATTGCATTTATTACTAAGATTGGTCCGGATATTGAGAAACAGGAACAGGGCGACTTCACTCAGCAGTAAACAAAAGAACCCACACTTGTTTGCGAAGCAGTCAAACGCCTCCTTTACAAAAAAAAAAGGAAAGATCTATTTTGTTTGAATAAATGACTCAGAAAGATCAGTTGAATATTTTTATTGATGAATGTAATATTAAAGTTATGGAAATCTAATCGATTATCTATGAGCAAAAGGCGACAGCTTTAAAGAGGGTTAGCAGTTTCGATTGGTAAATATGTCCGATTCGTCACTAGCTTGAGATCCGCTTCCTACGAACGACATAACTTCAAGCAACCTCTTATGAATTATATATGTAGATAAACGATGTTCACTAATAGAAACTTTTTACGGCTTTCAGTCAGTGTTCGGATGCAACGGGCATTTTTAGAGAATCGACGATTTAAGAACCAGAATTGATTAAGCGTAAAATTACTTTTATATGTCTATAATTTTGGGAAGGATTATTCCGACCTTTGAACTTTTTATTTTTATTTTTATTTTTGCCTGCAAAGTTTATCTCAGTATTTTATCCGAACCATTTTATGCCCAAATAACAATTTTGTGAAGAGTTGTTATCATTCTATCACATTCCAGCAATTAATTATTTTTTATGTTTACTGCTGTAAGTAAATTTCTTCTAGTAGATTGAGCTTTAAATAATTTCCTTTTTTTTCTATCAAATGTTTTCTTTCAAAGTAAAATACAGTACACTTTATTCAATTCCATATGAACTATCATTTTCCATGATTTGCTACCACGATACATTTTTTGAAACATACGTATATATGCGAGTGCAATTTTGCGTAGATATTTTATATGAAGATTATTAAACAAAAATGGAGATCTAAATTGTTAGAGATTAACCAAAGCGTTTGGATGAATGAGTCATATATGTTTGCCAAACCATTCAATAATTTAGAAGCAGCGGTCTCAAAAGAGAGAGACAAAAGGCCAATGTCTTTCAACTAATCTCTTCTTTGATGTGCTATGTCCCTTCAGGACGTATGCAATCATGGCCCTCCACGTCTCCTCATCACTGGTAACTCTCAACACGCTTTCTGTTACCTCACCAAAACCCCGCTCCACCATCCACCTGCTCAGGCCCTTCAAATATATTGTCCACTGCTGTCCCCTATCTATTTTGCCCTTTATCTAACCTGTGAATATCAAATTCTCCAAGCCTTCAATCCTCAACACATGTCCCAGGAGCTTCAGCTGTCTTTTCTTGGTGCTTAATATTAATTTCCTTTTCGTTTTCATCCTTTCTAAAACCTCATCATTGCTCACATGCTCGATCCCTGATATTCGCAGCATCCTTCTGTAGAACCACATTTCAGTTGCTTCAAGCTTTTCCTTTATCTTTGAAGATATTGTGCAGCATTCACTATCATATTGAAGAACAGACGCCAAATAGCAATCCAGTACTCTCTTCTTTGTTTTATAGAAATTTTTCTGTCTCTTAATACTCTGCTCAGTCTCTGTAATGCGTCTTTGACCACTCCAATTCGCCTTCGGATCTCAGTGTCGCTTTTTCCGCTGTCCGTTAGAACATTTCCCAAATACTTAAGTTTTGTAATTGCTTGATTTTATTATCCCCAACTTATAATTAACATTGTGGTCTCCTCCGTTTGCTGATGACCATACATTGTTTTCTTGTAGTTTACATGTGTAAAATCAACAAATCGTATCTCAGTGTCGCACTTTCCGTCTTACGTTAGAACACTTCCGAAGTACTTAAAATTTTGTACTTGTTTGATTTTAGTATCCCTACGGAAAGTGCGACACAGAGATCTGAAGGCGAATTGGCATGGCGAAGGAAGCATTCCAGAAGTTGAGTAAGGTATTAAGAAACAGGACAATTTCGCTAGAAACTAGGAAGAGAGTACTGGATTGCTACGTGCTGTCCGTCCTTCAATATGGCAGTGAATGCTGGACAATACTATCAAAGATGAAGAAAAAACTTGAAGCAACTGAAATGTGGTTCTACAGAAGGATGCTGTGAATATCATGGATCGAGCATGTGAGCAATGATGAGGTCTTGGAAATGATGGAAACAAAAAGGAAATTAATACTGAGCATCAAGAAGAGACAGCTGAAGTTTCTGGGATACGCTGTGAGGAAGGAGGGCTTGGAGAATCTGATACTAACAGACCAGATAGAGGAAAAAAGTGACAGGGGAAAGCAACGGATAACAGATTTGAAGGTCCTAATCAGTTGGATGACGGAACGAGGATTGCGTGGTGTAACAGGTGAAGGCGTGCTCAGAGCCACCAGGCATAGGGAAATGTGGAAAGCCATGATAGCCTAAGTCCTGAAGGGACAAGAAGAAGAAGAACCAGTAATTAGCATTTTGGGTTCCTCCGTTCGCTGATGACCAAACATTCGGATTTTTGTAATTTATTTGTAGTCCTTTCATTCGACTTTCTTTATCTACCTTTTTTTAGGAAATCTTGTAGTTTTCTTTCCATGTCATCTATCAGCACTATACCACGAGAATAACGTAGATTTGTTGAAATAACACTCGAGGGTATTTTTTTTAATTTTTGAGACGGGCTTATTATTTAACCGTCCATGAATATGAAAGAAAAGAAATGATCGTCTCAGTATGAAAACAAAACAACAAGTATTCGCTGAAAAAATCTGATTTACAAATGAATAATTACTATGTCTTAATACGGCAAAATCAATAACAATTGATCTGTAGCTAAATTACTGGTGGTGTCACGTAGGAAGCATTTCATATGTCATGGAAATATTTAAAATGTAATATATTTTTCGCCAATAAACAGTTTTTTATTATTTAATTGAAGATTTTCAAAAATTTACAGACAGAATTATTCATTTGTCAAAAAAAATGAAATTAATTAAGAAAATTAATTACATTAGATTTTGAAACTATTTTATAACTTTACTGGCACGCTTACCAAATCAATCTTAAGTATAAATTGTTAAGTTTCAAATCGTAAGTTTAAAATCTTAAGTTTAAAATTGACCTCATCAAAATAGATCTCTTACAATAATATAATTACTCCTTGGCACATTTTGTGTTAGCACAGTTACGGAGTTGTTTTAAACATTTCACTTCGAGCAAGGTAATAAAGCCCCTAGGATGCAAAAAGGTTTACGGAGTATTAGAGAATATGAGAAAAACGAATATTAAAAAGAGAGATCAATAAAATCAAACAAGAATTAAGAAGCCAAATGACACTGATTTACATTATATTTAAATCTTTGACGATCAATGTGACTGGGAAGCAAGAAGTTGGAAGAGAATTCTACAATAAAGTTCGATAGAAGAAACTGTCAGCATAGAACTTACGGTTGGATTTCAATTGTAAGTAATAGAATAATTTTCAAATACACTGCAATTTCATTTTTTTTGTTTTATATTTCTTTAATAAAGCGCAATAGTTAAAATTCTGACATGTAAGGATAGAGGTAAATTTTGCCGTCATTTTGATTGTAAGTTTTATGAGATGTTCATCTAAATATTTTCGGTGTATTTTAAATAACCATTTTAAATTTTCTGGTGTAACACTGGCATCCTCTGTTGCGCAATATAAATAAATTTAATTCATTATCTACTGGATTGCTACGTGCTGTCCGTCCTTCAATATGGCACTGAATGCTGAACAATACCATCAAGGATGAAGGAAAAACTTGAAGCAACTGAGATGTGGTTCTACAGAAGGATGCTGTGAATATCATGGATTGAGCATGTGAGCAATAATGAGGTTTTGGAAATAATGGAAACAAAAAGGATATTAATACTGAGCATAAGGAAGAGACAGCTGAAGTTCCTGGGACACGCAATGAGGAAGGAGGGCTTGGAGAATCTGATACTAACAGGCCAGATAGAGGAAAAAAGTGACAGGGGAAAGCAACGGATAACAGATTTGGAGGACCTAATCAGGTCGATGACGGAACGAGGATTGCATGATGTAACAGGAGAAGGCGTACTCAGAGCTCAGAAGGAAAAGTGGAAGGCCATGATCGCCTACGTCCTGAAGGAACAAGGCACATAGAAGAAGAATTACTGCTTTGGTAATCTATTCTAGTAGTATAATTAACGGACCCAATGGTACTGTATAAGAGGTATGAGAACTTCGAGGTAAAGTAGTGGCTGGAAAGCTTGTCTTACTAAATTATTGGCGACTGAGTAGTTAGTTCAATCCTTACTCGATGTTTAATACTTTCAGTTTTGTACAAATCGAATCCTTACCTAAACCCGCTGCGAAGAAAGACGGTTCTCTGTGCAGCACTAGGATGTTTTGCCCATCTGAAACCATCCTGCACATATATAGACCTACCATCCTCCCGTGCATTGAGTACTGCTTCCATATCTAGTCGGGTGCCCTTGCTATCTGTTAGGGCAACGCTCCTATTTGACTACAAATGGACTGTTCCCATTGCTATATATAGCAATGGTGGATTCTCTACAGGAGGGTCGTAGAGAGTCACTTGAGAGTCTCTAATGAGTTACTGAAGAGTCAGTGCGAGTCAGTGAAGAGTTAGTCACACTTCCGGTGGCGTACCGGAAGTAATCACGTATACACACGTCTTACGACTCTTGTATCTTTCTATTGTAAATATTACTAATCACTTCTGTACATACTAACCGTCTTTCCGCGGAATACAACTTATATTCTGATTCTGTTGTTGAGTTATTCATTTATACTTGGCGACATAACACTATCCACCTAGGGGTCCTTGACAAAATCCAACGGAAATCTGCAACGTGATCGACCCCGACTTGGCAGCTCAGATACAGTCACTTTCTCACCGGCGCAATGTGGCTTTCCTGTGTCTCTTCAACAAATACTTTCACGGCTCCTGCTCCTCGTCCGACGAACTTACCTCTATGGTGTCTCCTATATATGAATTTACTCAAGCCACAAGATTAGCAACTAGGTCCTACCCTTTTATTGTGAAACCAATAAAAATCTAAAAGTAAATTCTACTCCCACAGCTTCTTTTCTCGCACTTTCCGCCTGTGGAATTCCCTTTCGTTTATTTGCTTCTCCGACAGCTAAAATCTCCAAAAATTTATATGTAAAGTCAATAGTTATCTTCTATTTCACTAACTTGCATCCTCTCTCTCATGCTCCTTTCTCCGTCTACTCCATTCTCATCAGGATTCATATCCTTCTCTTACCCACTTCCTGACACCCCCTGTAACCTGTCACTCTTTCTCATAATTTTCCTCCTATGTAACCCCCTATGCACCAACTTTTATAATCATATCGCCTCTTCTTGGGGCGATATGATTATAAAAATATCTATGTGATAAGTAATAAATATATTTTCTACTTTTGTAGATTCAGATCAGGCCGAACATAGAGTATTTTTGCCATATTTGGGCAGAAGCTCTTCAGATCTCATCTCCCAGTTCAAAAGCATCTATAAGTCCTTGTTGGAAAAAAAAAATTGCCTTGTTGCCAATTGTGAAAAAAATGAAAAAAAAACAAAAAACATCCATTTTCAGATCACTTACCGCTGGTAAGAAACTTCGTAATATGACCAATTCTATAATCGCCCAAGTGATGATAATAGCAAAGTTTCCTCTGTGCCCAGACCACATGAATTCACGCGTAATACTAGATTGGCATTTAGGTCTTGAAGCTTTAGGGAGCTGGTTAATATTTATTAATTCGGCCTTGTGTCATTGTTAGGGCAACGCTCCTATTTGACTACAAATGGACTGTTCCCATTTCTATATATAGCAATGGTGGATTCTCTACAGGAGGGTCGTCGAGAGTCACTAGACTGACGACTCTACGACACTGTCAGTTCTCTGCCTTCGGGTAGAGGGCGCTCTCTGCTTCCGAGCAGAGAGCAATAACCCAGTCGTGGTTCCGCCGAAGGGTAGAACCACGACTGGGCAAAAATAGACAGATATTTTTTGGCCCGGCTATATGGCCGGGAATACCCACAATAAAATGACCATGTGTCACATCCAGCCTACGTGGGAAGGCTAGTAAATACAGTCGTACAGAGTCACTAGACTGACGACTCTATGACACTGTCAGCCCTCTGTCTTCGGGTAGAGGGCGCTCTCTGCTTCCGAGTAGAGAGCAATAACCCAGTTGTGGTTCCGCCGAAGGGAAGGGTAGAACCACGACTGGGGAAAAAATAGACAGACATTTTTTGGCCCGGCTATATGGCCGGGAATACCCACTATAAAATGACCATGTGTCACATCCAGCCTTGCGTGGGAAGGCTAGTAAATACAGTCGTACAGAGTCACTAGACTGACGACTCTACGACACTGTCAGCACTCTGCCTTCGGGCCGGGGGCACTCTCTGCTTCCGAGCAGAGAGTAGTAACCCAGTCGTGGTTCCGCCGAAGGGTAGAGACACGACTGGGCAAAAATAGACAGATATTTTTTGGCTGGGCCATATATCCCGGAAATCCCAGTCCAAACTGACCATGTGTCACATGTTGCCCTTACTGGGAGGGACAACTCAATAATGAGTCGTAGAGAGTCACTTGAGAGTCTCTAATGAGTTACTGATGAGTCAGTGCGAGTCAGTGAAGAGTTAGTCACACTTCCGGTGGCGTACCGGAAGTAATCACGTATACACACGTCTTACGACGGATTGGACTTTTGTATCTTTCTATTGTAAATATTACTAATCACTTCTGTACATACTAACCGTCTTTCCGCGGAATACAACTTATTTTCTGATTCTGTTGTTGAGTTATTAATTTATACTTGGCGACATAACAGGCATACATAACCGAACTCCCTACAGCTTACAGATTATTCAGAATTATCAGAAGGTTTTCATCAGAATGTTGTTGGCAGCAGAAGTTTGAAGATTGTGAATAATTGTGGAAGAATAAACTATATATCTTTTTATGTTAAAATAGAAATTTACTAACAAAAAAGATAATATGTGGTAGAAGTTAATGTTCAATGAGAAAGTTTAGGGTATCAAGAGTTGTAGAAAATGTTCGTAGTAGTAATTCGTTGAAAAGAGTTTATGCGTACATAAGTATGTATGTATGAGTGTTTGTTTGGTAGGAATGTCTTTGAATGGGGTAGAAGTAAAATGAATCATCACAAGAGAAAGATGACGATGTGTGACGCCACCTTATGTCCGGCTCGACTTGAAATTTCTGCTTTGTTACATTTTAACTTGTCGTCTCTCCTGCTTCCATCTGTTTGACTGACGATGATCAAAGTCATTTATAGTCATCTAGATTTTTCGCACTGGATTGCTAAGTGTTTTTGGTCTTGCAAATTTCTTACATTAGTCAGAAAACTATTTAAACTTCTACATACAAAATCCGGTTTCGAATTTTTCTGTAAGCAGGAAGTCAATCCTTTGTCTATGCGGCAAAACCAGGAATCCATTGTGAAGTTTTGTAAAAGTGAAGAAGAAAGTTGATTTTAATTCTTAATTTCCTATCCCACAGTCTAACCCTTTTAACGTTGAAATAGCAAAATGTAACCGCCACTTCTATTCAAATATTTTCTTTTCACGCCCGTGGAACTCCTTTCCATTTACTTGCTTCCCTGATCGCTTTAATCTCTAAAAATATAGATGCAAGGTCAATTGCCATCTCCCATATCCTTGTGTTGGGACGCCCGCGCCTATTCGGCTATAATGGACTGTTCCATTACTATGTAAAGTAATGGTGGCATCTACGTAGTAGAGTGTGCCGAGCAGCCGTATCGACAAGTCAGTCGTAGACCTCCGGTGACGACGCGGAAGTACCCATTGGTCATACTACGTCTTACGATGGTTGAGACGATTAACATCTATTCTTGTATTGGATACTAATAACCTTTGTAAATACTATTTTCACGGAATACAACGATTAACCTATTCCTGTTGTTAAGTTATTTATTCTTACTCACGACACAACACCTTGATTCTCATCCATCTCTGAACCTTTCTCCGACATCACTTGTGCCTTGTTTTTCCCTCACTGTAGCCCCCTGTATACCAGTGGCAGTCTTGCCGTGTTTGGAGTGAAATGATTATGAACAATATAAACGTATTTTTTCATTTACAGTTTATTTTCGTGCACTTCCTGTTTGTAGCACTCATTTCTGTTTGCTTGCTTCCCTGATAGCTGCAATCTCTAAAAAAATTAAATGCAACGTCAATTACCATTTTATACCTCCTTGATTAACATCCATCTCTTATCGATTTTTTGACATCCACTGTACCTTGTTTTTTCTCTCGTTGTAAATTTCTGCGCAGCAGTGGCAGACCTGCCTGCCTTGTTTGGGGTAAAATAATTATAAAAAAGAAAAAAAAAACACTTCCTTCTATTTTAATATTTTCTTTTCTTGCATTTCCACGTTTGTGAAACTCCCTTCCATTTGCTTACTTTCCTGATAGCTACAAGTTCTAAAAGTTTAAATGCAACTTCATTATAGTTCCTTGAATCCCATTCATTTTTTATGCTTTCTTTAACACCTTCTGTACAGCGTCAATTCTCTCACGGTAACCTCCTCCTTGGGATGAAATGATTAAAAAATGCCCTACAGATGGTTTAGATGGTCAGGATGTGAGTTGTGGTGCAGTGGATATCAACTCGGAACGACAAATCGAGGAGCCAAATTCCAGATGAATTCATGGCATACACTTACGCACAAATACCGTTAGAAAAGGTATTAATCCGTCTCTTCTGTCCAGTTATGGGTTAAATAACAGGACAGATTGGGTTCCGTAACCCTGGCTGGCCACCAGTCTACCACAGAAATCAATGGCAACCTACTGTGGGATAATCATCTGCCCGGTTAGTCATGCCTTTTTTTAGACATGACAGCCCACGCATATATCACGTATGGGATTTAATTGACTGAATGGTACAAAAAGGAAGAGCAATTTTTTTAAAAATCAAATTTTATTTATAACTTTGCAATATTAATGATACTGGAATGACCTTAGCGATTGTTATAAGAAAATAAATCTTAGATATTATATTCATCAGCATGAGAAGAAGTCAAAGATATTATCTAAACATATGTCAAGATCAATTAAGTGTATGAGTTTAAATACTTAAAAAGTGTTTTAATAGAGAAAGGGAAAAGTCCGATACCGCGATTCTAACACGCACTGGACTAGTGAAAGAAGAAATCCAAATGCTAAGCAAGGTGATAAGAAAAAAATCGTTAGAAACAAAGAAATGTGTGCTGGGTTGCTATGTGATATCGACCCTCTTATATGGCAATGGATGATAGACAATCTCCCCACGGAGGTGGAGAAAACTAAAGAAGACCAGAATGTAATTCTGGAAAGATACTAAAAATCTATGGATGGAGAAGAAGACAAACAAGAAAATTACAACAGAAAGAACACATCTAATCAGAATCAGGAAAAGACAGCAGACATTAATTAGAAACATAATGAATAGGGAGAGATGGAAAACTTAATCCTTCACAAGGTGTAGTGAAAGCTTGTGAGGGCAATGTACCTCTTACCTGAAGAGCTCTTTTGAATGAGTGGACGACAGCTTTTGCAAAGGATGAAAATAGTTACAAAAGAACAAGAAATTGTAGAAAGCCATTACCAACTCTGTTTTGAAAGACGTTAAACATTAAGAAAGCAGAATAAACATCAATTTTAGCTTCGCTAATCTATTACACATATGAATATTTTTTTTTTGATACGCAGTTGTATTTAACACTGCGTAAAATAAATCCAACGACTCGATTTCAAACTCCTGCTTAACATTTTTTCTCACATTTGCACAAATTTCCTTGGGTTATCTTTTCTCCCATCCCTAATCTAATGGGTTAAATAGCAGACTTACCTGGTCTCCTTAGCGATGAGTAACAGTAATTTCAAAGTATGATTTTAAAACAGCAGGGGAGGCAAGTGTAATACCACTGCACGCTCTTTGCTAAGATATCATATCTATTCACATACAATAAAGAACATGAATATACGGAGAGTCATGGTCTGATTTATCTTGAAGTAAAATAAAAGTAAAATTTATATATTGCTGAAAACTAACTGAATGAATACCCACTTCGTCACATTATTCGACATTTCATCTTATATATGTTATCATAAGCACTATGTTTCAGGCAAGTGTTAATTAGACATCATTAGTTTTCATGCAGAACATTTACTGATTATTCTGTTATTTCGTAAGATCGGTGTCAGTTATTGTTCATTTCTGCTGAAAATATTTTGCATTTCTTGATCCAGTAACTGAACTTACGATTAATAAATGAGTGACACACATTCATAATCATCTCTAACGCAACTGTCAAGACGCAGTGTATTTTGTGGGTCTTTTATATTTGTTGTAAGATGGCTGTGACATTTTATCATGGCGCTCTGTATTGCTTTTTACTACTTTTGTATTCCATTTTTTTAGATTAGTAACCGTCAATATAATTTTAATTCATTCCAACTTTTGTTCTCATCTTGATTACAAAAGTTATCATCCCAACTTTTTAAACAACTAACCACTGACCATTATAAGGTGTTCATTATTTGTTACATATAATTCCTCCTTGAATACTTTAATATATATAGAAAGTGTGTATATTGATTACTTTGGTTTGGTCATGTTTTACAAATTTGATCTTCGTAACTATCATAAAATAGAACGTTTCAACATCGTTTCAACATTTTATGAAGATTGTCTAGCATAAATTTTCAAATAGGATGTGTCTTTAAGAAGAGAATTTGTAATCCTATTTTTAATGAGTTGGTTTTCTTAACATGTTATGTAGATGTAGATGTCAAATACATAACTACATATTTGCTTGAAGAAAACTTAGGAACTGTTTGGATTGACTGTCAAAAATGTTTGTAGCTTATTAATCATTAAACTTTCATTTACGTACGTTATTTGTTATAATAAAAAAAATATTGACTTTTATCTTATTACAAGAGGTTCCAGTTCATATATTAGGTTGACACACATGGAATGACGCATAATTTGGTCGGTTGTTTATCCGGTCATCTAACGACGTAACCTACTTAGAAATATATAAACAAAAATCTTGACTTATTCCTGCCACTTTTTCTTTCCAGATCGTTTCTCTTTCAATATATTGTTGCTCATATGCCCAATGAAAATGATCACAATGAAACAATATTCTGTAATATTACTGTATGAGTACAAACTGGCACATTCTGCATCTGAAGCATTTTGAAATATCAAAGCTACCATTGTTAATGGTATTGTTGAAAACAGAACTGTACATAGATGGTTTCAGAAGTTTTCTTTGGGTGATTATAGTCTTAAAAATTCAATTGAATATTTTCGGTTGATCGAAACTCGAGAACGACATGCCAACAACTTACATCAGAACTCGAAATATTTAGCACAACTGTTTCTTGGCGCATGAAAGGAATTTGAAAAGTAAATAAATTGGATATATTTATTCAGCATGAACAGAATGAAAATAAAAGAAAACCCGTTGCTTTCAGGTCTGCAATCTGTTGCTTTATTGAATGAAAAAATAACCATTTTTCTATCGAATGCGAAGATAAGTAGATACTCTTTGACAACAGTAAGAGAGTAGACCAGTGGTTAGATGCAAGTGAAGTATCAAAACAATACCCAAAACCTAATTCTAATAATTTATTGGTGACTGTATTGTGGTCTATTAAAGTGATTAGCCATTATTCATTTTTGCTTCAAGTGAAAACAATAATAGCAAAGATTTATTGTCGAAACATTGAGTATATGACCAAAGAATTGAAAAAGAAAGATCCTAGAGTTATGTATAGGAATGACGCAACAACGCACGGGCGAAAGCTTCTCAATCAACTGTCAAAAAGCTGCATAGTCTTACTTATAAAATTTTGCCTTATCTTCCATTGAAGCTATAGGGAGATGGTTAATGTTTATTAATTCGGCTTTGTGTGAAAAATAACCGAAATCCCTACAGCTTACGGATTTTATTCATTATTATCAGAAGATTTTCATCAGGTTGGAATATGTGAATAAGTGTGGAAGAATAAGGTATACAGTTTGCATGTTAAAATATAAATTTATTGATGGAAAAGAATAACAAGAATTCGTAGAAGTTAATGTTCAATGAGAAAGTTAAGGGTATCAAAAGTTGTAGAAATGTTCGTAGTAGTAATTTGCTAAAAAGAGTTTATGCATACGTATGTATATATGAGCGTTTGTTTGGTAGGAATTTCTTTGGATAGAGAAGTAAAAGGAACATTCACACGAGAAAGAAAGAGAAATTTTCTCACTCGATCGCTCTTTTCAAGTCTTTACAAATCGCTTCCATTGATCAAAAAATCAATTTAACATCTACTCGCAAAATCCGGTTTCGACTTTTTCATTAAGCGCATGGTCAACCCTTTTTCTATTCGGCAAAACCAGGATTTTGTAAAAGTATAAAAAGTTTATTTTATTACCTAAATTCCTATACACGACACCATATTCACCTGATATTTCTCGTACATTTTGTCATTTATTTAAGCAATTTGAGCTTTCGTGTGCAATAAAACATTCTGTAATAAGGATGAGGTAATCGAAGCATTTAAAAAAAGTATCACATCAAAGCAAGATATTTTTTTTTAGAAATGAGATCAAGAATTTGGTGGTACGTTATACAACAGCCATCCATCAGTATGGTGCCTATTTCAACTAAATAAATTAGTTACTTAATATTTCAGAAGCGTTTTATTCATTTTTTATAAAGTGCGTCATTGTATGTTTAACAACCTAATCATAAATACATGGGCAAATTGTTACCTGCAATTTAGTCACTTTTAGTGAGCATTTATTTACAAATGCTAATTTTGAAAATGTGATTATGACATCAATAGCAGTGTACTACTGATGTTGACCATTGTCACATACGTAAGAGTACACAGTTATCAGTGACGTAATAAAAAATAAAATTTATTAAATACGAACAAAGTAACAATTTCTTTTCTAATTTATATATCTAACGTGTAGTCATTTTTTTATATATCTATCCATCTGATTTTATTCAAATCATTCTCATCTCTAAAGGAAAACAAAAACCATTAGTGGAACCAACGCACAGCTTATCGAAATCTAAATTCTTATCAAGTTACAGTCTCCAATAAAACAACAATACTGAAAAAGAAAAAAGAAAAAAATGATCTGAAAGCAACTTTATCAACTCATTAAAGAGATCGAAGGTTTGATTGCCTACACCAAGCAAAAATACTTGCCAAAATTAAATCCTATGAAAGGATGATTCTAGTTGTGAATCAAATTTCACGCACACGCGACCAACAAATGGTTTGACTTTGGCATACTCATACAGAAATTCCAGGATATAGAATTATCATTCTTTCTACTATTTAGTCTGTTGTTTTCAACTATGTTTTCAATACCTCCTGATAACATTCTGTCCGAATTGCTGGGAGGAGGGTTTATATTATATCCACTATTTGTATTTGGTCTGTTGTTTTCATCTATGTTTTCAATATCTCCTGTTAACGTTCTATCTGAATTTCTGGGATGAGGTATTATTATAATTACCACTATTTGTATTTGGTCTGTTGATTTCATATATGTTTTCAATATCTCATGAAAAAATTCTGTCTGAAATTCTGGGATGAGGATTATTATTATATCCACTATTTGTATTTGGTCTGTTATTTTCATCTATGTTTTCAATATCTCCTGATAATCTTCTGTCTGAATTTCTGAGATGAGGATTATTATTATTTCCACTATTTGCATTTGGTCTCTTGTTTTCATCTATATTTTCAATATCTCATGTTAACGTTCTGTCTGAATCTGGGATGAGTTATTATTATTATTTCCACTATTTGTATTTGGTCTGGTGTTTTGATCTATTTTTTAATACCTCCTGATAATCTTCTGTGTGAATTTCTAGTATAAGGATGATTATTATTTCCACTATTTGTATTTGGCCTGTTGTTTTCATCTATGTTTTCAATATCTCCTGTTAACGTTCTGTATGAATTTCTGGGATGAGTTATTATTTTCACTATTTGTATTTGGTCTGGTGTTTTTATCTATGTTTTCAATATCTCCTGATACTCTTCTGTCTGAATTTCTGAGATGAGGATTATTATTATTTCCACTATTTGTATTTGGTCTGTTGTTTTCATCTATGTGTTCAATATCTCCTGTTAACGTTCTCTCTGAATTTCTGGGATGAGGTATTATTATTATTTCCACTATTTGTATTTGGTCTGTTGTTTTCATCTATGTTTTCAATATCTCCTGTTAACGTTCTCTCTGAATTTCTGGGATGAGGTATTATTATTATTTCCACTATTTGTATTTGACCTCTTGTTTTCATCTATGTTTTCAATATCTCCTGATAATCTTCTGTCTGAATTTCTGAGATGAGTTATTATTATTATTTCCACTATTTGTATTTGGTCTGTTGTTTTCATCTATGTGTTCAATATCTCCTGTTAACGTTCTCTCTGAATTTCTGGGATGAGGTATTATTATTATTTCCACTATTTGTATTTGGCCTCTTGTTTTCATCTATGTTTTCAAAATCTCCTGATACTCTTCTGTCTGAATTTCTGGGATGAGGTATTATTATAATTACCACTATTTGTATTTGGTCAGTTATTTTCATCTATGTTTTCAATATCTCCTGATAATCTTCTGTCTGAATTTCTGGGAGGAGTATGATTATTATTTCCACTATTTGCATTTGGTCTGTTGTTTTCATCTGTGTTTTCAATACCTCCTGATAATCTTCTGTCTGAATTTCTGGGATGAGGTATTATTATTATTTCCACTATTTGTATTTGGTCTGTTGTTTTCATTTATGTTTTCAATACCCCCTGATAATTTTCTGTCTGAATTTCTGAGATGAAGATGATTATTATTTCCACTATTTCAATTCGGTCTATAGTTTTCATTTATGTTTTCAATATCTCCTGATATTATTGTGATCACATTCTTTCTAAATTTTTTGCACCATTTTTTTTTGGTGGGGGGCAGGTGACGATTGCTTTCATCTTTGCTTTCATTACCACGTAATTACTCCTACCTGATTTTAGAGAATGAGGAATAAATTCTTTTGCGCTATTTATTTTTGGACTATTGTTTTCTTGTTCGTTTTCATTATCTTTTGATCATCTTTTCTCTGAAATTCGAGGTTAAAATATTATCGTTACTTACAATATTTATTTTCGAACCTTTGTTTTCATTAAATTTTTCACTTATATGCTGATCAAATTCTATTAGAATTTATGGAATGGTGAATTCTCATAATTTACGCTACATTTGAACTATTGTTTTAAACTTTATTTTCATTTTATCCTGAAAACCTTCTGCCGTAATTTCTGGTATGAGGAATTATGATTATTCAAACTATTTATATATGGACTCGTGTTTTCATTTTTTTTATTCGATATCTCTTGATCACCTTCTGTCTGAATTTCAGGTATGAGGAATCATTTTTATTTCAACTATTTTATATTCTGTCTATTGTTCTTATATTCATTTTTTATGACCTAATCTATTCCTGTCTGAATTTCAGGTATGATGAATCATCTTTATTTTAACTATTTTTTATTCTGACTATTGTTCTTATATCCATTTTTTTATAACCTGTTCATTTTTGGGGTGGGGAGTTGTCATTATTATATTATTTATATTCGGATTATTGTTTTCATCTTTGATTTTACATTGCTTGCCCATTTCCACAGATTTATCTCTTTAGTCCGCTTCGGGACAATAAACTTGGGAATTACATCATTGGTTTGTAATTTTGATGACATAGTAATTGTGATTTTAAACCTTTGAACTAGATTAAAATGAACGAGCAATAACTGAGAAAGACTCAAAATAAATAGACTAGACGCGCATAGATTTGCGTTCGGGGGCAGTGGATATCGACTTGGAACGAGAAATCATAGAGCCAGGTTTGAATTCCATTTGAATTCGTTGTATTTACTTACGTGCAAATACATTGGAAAAGGTATTAATTCGCCTCTTCCCTCCTGCTGTGGGTCAAATAAGAGGACAGATTGGGTTCTACAGCGTTGTTTGGCAATCAGTCTACCGCAGAAAGTAATGGCAACCTACTGCGGGAAAAATTTTAGCCCACTCAGTCATATCTCTCGAAATAGGATCGCCTAAGTGTGTATCACGTATGACACTTAACTGACTGTAAAGAAGCGAGAACACTTTATCCCAGTGAGTTAAGTAATGGATTCTATCCAAATATGTTTGTTTGATAGCCAGGTCAATATAAGCTTGGTATGACCGAAGAGCACAATGGCCATTTTTTTTATAATAACAACAAAGATGAAGGAAATTGACCAAAGGTAAATAGAGATTCATTTTTATGAAGACAAGGATTGATTTGAATCCGCCACTGTAAAAATTATAATCATCAATATTTTGATTCTTGTGATTTGAGGAAAATAGAATGAATGTTAATCTAGAAAAAAAATATTAAAAAATTATTCCCTATATTTAACGAACGGACCAGTTAATTTCAGTAGTTCCAAAACTTCAAGAATAAGGTTATCTCGATTTAGCAGCACTAAAGATATGTTAGGTAAATAATTTTCCTTTACTTTGCTTTTTGTGTTATTTTGTTGTTGTTTGTTTGTTTGTTTGTTTGTTTGTTTGTTTGTTTTTGTTTTTTTTTGTTTTTTTTGTTTTTTGTTCTTACTTTTATTGAATTATTGATTAAATAATGAAAAAGCTTTTCCTTCTGGAGAAACGCTGACGGAACAAAGACTTGTCTTTTTAAGTGGGGGGACGGACCGCCGCGCCTGTTCGGTATTTGTAAGGACTATGGTCAATGTCACGCGGCTAAACAGGACCTAATGAATTATGCAGGCTTTTAGACCCTAATCTAAAAGTCCGATTGATAAGGCCGATTCAGTCGACCAATAAACGGAAGAATGTAAATAGGCTTGCCGACTGACCAATTTAACGCACACATGAACACGCACCCCAAACAAAACCTATACACGTAAAACATTAAAAGGATCAATCTACATTTGCTTACTTATAGCACAAAAAGCATCTTATTTGTTGAATTTGAAATTGATATATACACACAGATATTTGCAAAAACAGGATTTGCTTTCTGAAAGTTACTAAGTACGATGACCTTAGACTTGTCACATAGCAATTCGTCATCTTTACTTCTACCAGAATTGGCAAACGAACACCAATGTTAATTACGTTTATGCAGTCAGATACTAGTAAGCACTTAATTATATACCAACACTCTATTTTGCGGTTAAAAGCGCGTGTCACGTGCCTTTCGTTGCATCTTTCGCGAGCTAAATAGTGATTTTCTAAGCATTGCTTAGATGTGAAACACAGATGTATGGGGCACTTCGGGAGTACTGAACACACTATTCAGTTGGTAATTGACTTAGTGAGACAAGCTTGCCTAGTGTTACACTACATCGAGGTGCCCAATGCGTAAGCTATATGAGTATGAAGAATGAGTAATTATTTATAAAAGGAACTTTGTCTGTGTGTGTATGTGTGTGTGTATGTGTGTGTGTGTCCGTTACCTATAGACTCCGAAACGGCTGAACCGATTTTGTTGAAAATTTACACAGTTGTACTATAAGCGTCTGCGAGTGTTCTTAGCTAGATTTTGTGTCGAGGTACCCCCGATAAATATCGAAAATCGATAATCGACAAAATCGGGTTATAGAAGGAGTGGTCCGGTTTTAATCAAATTTCATACACTGATAGACAAAGACACAAGAAACGATATTCAGAAGTTTCAAGGTTGCAGTTCTATCCTTGGATGACTTATTTGACTCCGATTTTGGAAATTGATACTCCGATATCCTACCGGGTCCGATCAAAATCAGTTTTTCAACCCTTTTATTTTAGTTTTTGCTTCGGGTTTGGCTAAGGTATAATTGAAGTTTTTCGACTCAGCCATGATACCATTTACTCAGAGGACTTATTTAGCCTTCAAAATTCAGTTTACAACGAAAAAAATTTATTTGGTATCGATAGCAGGAAATCAAAATTTGACTTACATCCATTCATTTTTCTTTCAGTCTACGGTTTCGCTTTAACTGGAAACAACTGTTGCTTTTTAGTCTTTCGTGCCAACGTCCAAAGAGTCTGAGGACCATGGATTAGTTTTAAAGCTTTCATTACACCCGAGCAACGCCAGGCCATAATGCTAGTGAGTAATAAATATGTTTGTTTATGCGTGTATCTTTCAATGTGCGTACCTCTGACGATCACTCCGTGTCGCGGTGGATGGGTTTGCGTGGTCCGATGAGTTGAAGAGTGACATTGCCGGGAGTTCTAAAACACTTGTAGGCTACTCATAGCGTTAGGGTGGAAAACAAATATCCAGACTAAGTCCGACTAACCCCAAAGACTCCAGCGTTGAGGCAATCAGATGGCGATTGCAACAAATCTCAACTGTTGAACCAGCAGATGGAGAGAGTTTACACATGAGGGACATGCTACAAAATTCGCCACTCGAAATTATAAAAGATTCAACAGTGGAGGTTTGCAGTTTCATTTCTAGATTCTGCATTTTTCGTTCCATATGTGACGCAAAGGAAGGTCATGAAACCAAGCTGAGGTCCACTATAAACAAATTTACGCCATCGGCATTTTATTCTATTCTGATTTTCTTAGACCAACTCATTAAAGCCAAACGGTGATAAGGAATGAATAATAAATAATAAACTTTTCCTTATATCTAATGGTGTGTAGGGCATCGTTTTTGCTGTTTCCGTAACAAACTGCTTTTTATGGGGCAGGGTTGTTAGCCCTGCGCCCAACCACCAAACCTGGAGGAAGGAACAGAATTACTTTACCAACCAAAAACCATCGTGTAAACGTATGGCAAAAGACTGATTGATTAGTTGATTTGACTTCACGTCTCATCACGCCTTTGCTATTTGAAAGCCAGAAAATATTTTAGATTGTAAGAATATTTTTTGAGATAATAATGGTTTATTAATAAGCATCTTACTAATTAACCTATTGCTGGAGGTAAAAGAAGTGTCTTTATAACTTTTTCACGAATATTCGCAGGAAGGTGAAACAACGAACAATTCCGAGCCATTATCTATTATACAACCTGCACATCCAGGCTTGCCATCCGCGTATTTCCAAGCGGCTACGGATAACAGAACAGATAACATAACAGAAAAAAAATTATCAAGATAATCACGACACATAAACAATGATAAACATTAATAAAAGTATTATCAATTAATGAATATAACCTAAATCTATCTCTGTGCTGTTATTTATATAATTATTAATAATTGTATCAACCTTTTCTTTTTATTTCAGAATGCACTTCTAGAATAAATACAACTCTGAGACATACACTACCGGCCATAATTATTAAGCCACCCCAGTATTTAAAAAGAAATGTTGTGTTTCATACTATTTTTTAGTATTTATTGCCAAGTGAATAATTTTAAATAAAAATAGAATGCTTTTTTTGTTAATATTGCACAATAACATGTGCATCAAATGAATTTATAAATATTTAACAATTCCCTATATTGCAGTTTCATCAATGAAAGAATGAAGAAAATTTAGCGTGAAGCGGACGAGTTTATCTTTGCTTCCTTGCCTTGTAAAATTTTGCAAGGTAATAATAACAAAAGAACCATTCTATTTTCATTTAGAATTATCCACTTAAAATAGCATGAAATACATAATTTCCTTTAACTCTTTGTTGCATATTGTTTACAATTGTAACCAATATGCAGCAACGTGTTAAAAAACTGGGGTGGCTTAATACATTTTTAATACATTTTTTAATACATTTCTTAGTTCAAATCAAAAGTTTTTAACTTTCTCAGCTTTATATATATATATATATACACGGTTGTCTCTATGGGACACACACACACACACATATATACACACACACACACACACACACACACACACACACACACACACACACACACACACACACACAAATAAGTTTGAACTGGCAGTGGATATACACTACCGGCCATAATTATTAGGCCACCCAAGTATTTTAAAGAAAATAATGTATTTCATACTATTTTTTAGTATTTATTGCGAAGTGACTAATTGTAAATGAAAACAGAATGGCTTTTTTCTTAATACTGCAAAATAACATGTGCATCAAATGAATTTATACATATTTAATAATTCCCTATATTGCAGTTTCATCGATGAAAGAATGAAGAAAATTTAGGGTGATTCGGACGAGTTCATTTTTGAGTCCTTGTCTTGTAAAACCTTGCAAAGTATTAATAACAAAAGAACGATTCTATTTTCATTTGGCAATAGATACTAAAAATAGTTTAAAATACATCATTTCTTTTTAAAAAACTGAGATGGCCTAATAATTATGGCCGGTAGTGTAGTTAAAAGTTTAATAAGTCGAAATATAGTTATGACATTTGAAAAGTAGAAAATAATAAAAATGACTTCTGAAATAAGTATGTTTGGGGAGTTAGTATTATGTCGGCACAGTGATATTAGGGGCGAAGTTATTATCACTGTACGGGCATGGGTGAATAGTTCTGGCAGTAAGAAAAGAGTACTAGATTGTTACGTGATATCTGTCCTCTTATATGTCAGTGAATGCTGAATAATTTTGTCAACAAGGAAAGATAGACTTGAAGCAACAGAAATGTGGTTCTACAGAAGGATGTTAAGGATGCCATGAAAACTTATACTTAACATCAGGAAAAGAGAGTTGAAGTTTCTTGGACGCGTAATGAGAAAAGAGGACTCGGAGATTCTGATACACACAGAACAGATAGAATGAAAAAGATAGAGGGTAACAGTGCATGATATACTTGATGGACTTAAGCAAATGACATGGCAGAACAGGTTTTTAGGAGAAAGACCAAGACAAAGGCTATCAAGAGCCACTTGGGACAAGAAGGTTTGGAGAGTCATGATTGCCTATGTCCTGAAGATGTAAACATAATGTTATATATCAACAAACAACAAGCACGCATATATATAATAATATAAGTTATATTTTTATTAATGACGATGAACCGTGTAGCACAGGGACAGAGCATTGAGAGAGCGCGCTTCTAAGGGGTTGACGGGAGTGTCGTCTGTTGTGTCTCTCTCTCTCCTGCTACTCTGGTCTGTCTGTCCGGACTGTCTCCTGGACTGTCTGGTGAATTCGTGCGCCGAGGTCTTTTTATAATCTCCAAACCGGGACTTTTTCTTCCGGTTTGTTGCCTCGCCCACGCACGCCCACGTAATTCTCAGAGACACCTGTTCTGTTTGCCTCTTGTAGCTATTTCCGCTACTGCCGGAAATTAGGTCAAACAAACATCCGTTCCTTTCAACGACCGGAAACGCCCACGCTTGCATCAGCTTCCTCGGGTGGGACCAGCTTGTTATATTACATTCCTCGCCCACCCATTTTCCAAAATGTTCACCTAAGAACATTTTAAGCGCAACACCCTCACTCTCCTCCCCATGCCACACAAGCCCGACAATGTGCACGCCAAAACAACAAAAACATGTGCATGCCGAAACAAAAAAAAAACAAAAAAAAAATATATAGGGGAGCCTACATCGGCAACCCAACAATGTCCGTGTCCATCTTGAAAATTGTTCTACCAGCTCGATGTTTCATTTTTTTTTAATATCCATTTTCACAGAATTGGGCAAAGTTCTTAAAAATGTTCATTTTCTTTCTCGACTCTGTCCATAAGCGTAGACTCCTCGATGCATAACCACATGATTATAGGCGGTAACCGCGCCCCAGTTTCAAAACTAACATCGAGTAAATGACCTTTGACCAACACCATGCGTGCCTCTGCTCGAGTTTATTGTTACACATGTAACCTCATTTAATTTAATTTAATTTCAAACATACTATGTTTGAACACAGAAAAATGGCCAATATCTGCCGTACATATCATTCATAGTCTGACCGAGAAATGTTCAATAGAAAATGAAGAAAATTACCCTGATTCAAACGTTAATCCGCATGCAATTTACTTGTGGAGGATTAGAGGTTTCATCTATATTAATTTTAGTCTAAAAAAAATGGACCCGTGACTCGTAGTTCCTTAGTTTGTACAATGTTTTCCATTCCCTGAACTACCTCCTCTGGATTCGAATCCAAGCATATCTAATTTGTTGACACCTCTCTGTTTAACGCAGAGACATTTGAGTGTTGAACACCCGTTGACCCCGGAGTACTATTCACAACGGATAACTCAATTTCCTTTCCCGAAGCACTGTTGCTTCTTTCACACTTAAAAATCCGCTTCCTAGCTATTATTCCAAGGATTATCATAACTCCGACCACGCCAGCAATGACTCCTATCGTCAACTTCTTCGGGAGTTCTTCATATCCTTCACTAAATCTTTCCATATCTATCTGTTCCAAGGTATTTACTAGTTTTCAGAAATTAATATATCTTCAAAAGATATTTCCCAAATCTCCCCAAATAATCCGATTCCACCATATTGATAACAAAATATCTTTTCAATATCTGACTTACATCGCGAAACACTGAGACGCGGGTGAATGTTTTAAGAATATATATAATCGGTGTATTCGCAAAGAAATAACCAAACAATGCAGTTGTTTTCAAGCAACGATGTTGAGATATATTTATAATTGGCGATTTTGTTGGCTGTTGTTAACGGCATAATTAAAAATACACTTTAAAACTCTCGATAACATTTAAGTCATTTCTATGCTGTAGAAATGTCACACAAAACACAAACATTTTTAAATTTTGACAATATCTGTGTAAAGATTAGAAATTGACGTTTACGAACGAATTCTGTTGACGAGATCAAAATTAAAGAACCCTTTCGTTTCTCTAATTTTCCTATTGTGGTAGCATTCAGCTATATTTATAATTTGTCAATGTTTACCAAATTTGATTTAGTTCATGCAATACAAGGCCAAATGGAGAAAATGGAGAGGGTCATTTTACGCTAATACTCCCATTGGGGAAAGTTTGTGTACGTAGAACATCGATTGTTTTTTTTTTTCTTAATTCGGCTCGAGTACTGGTCAGAAAAACTCAACTATTTCAACCGTACAACTGACCTTCATAATCACATTGAGAATAGTTATTCGTCAATATTTCTATTGGGTTGTCTGGAAAGTTCATGCCGCTTTTTTTAAGTAAAATTAAGACACAAAACAAAATTATTTCATTAAATATTTATTCTACGAAATATTAACTATTCTCTTGCACAACACGTTAATCCAATTATCCACTTTAAAGAGTAGAATAAACTTCCTTTACATGATTTTACATTTCACTTACTCAATAAAAGTAAGATTAATTAAGCAACATACCAGTAAACTCACTTCACATATATGGTAAAACATTAACAAAAAAATAAATCATTAACTCAGATGCTCTACACCTACAGATAGGCAAATATCTCAACTCCACTCCTCCCGCCAACCCCAACCCTAATGCTCTCTCCCTAGGCGTACCACTCTCTGCCTGCACCCCCTCCGTTCTACCGAATAATCCATATTTCTCAATTCTAGTGTCAGATCGGCAAAAGTACGCTGTTCCATTTTTTTTTTAACTGGACTTATTATAAACACGAGCAGAGAACACACACACTATCAAATCAATGAGTCACTTACTTTGGCTGATGTCTATGGTCGTGCGGCTGCTATATATTTTCGTCTTCTTTTTTTCTTTCTATCTGGTAGTTTTAAGTCCGTTGAATTTTCAATCGTTGCCGTGGCAACCAGCTCGTATCTATCTGTTTTGTTGTCTCAAAACAGCAAGTCACTTAGGCACCAAATGATGTTTGTTACGCCTTGCGAATGCTGGTTCCAGTTATATCAACGAACACCAAACATATATATAAAAATATCAAGTGATATTTTTATTAGTATCGATGATTAACCGTGTAGAATAGCGAACAGAGAACGGGAGGGTGAGAGAGCGCGCTTCTAAGGGTTGACGGGGGAGTGTCGACGGATCTGTTGTGTCTCTCTCTCTCCTGCTACTCTGGTCTGTCTGTCCGGACTGTCTCCTGGACTGTCTGGTGAATTCGTGCGCCGAGGTCTTTTTATAATCTCCAAACCGGGACTTTTTCTTCCGGTTTTTTGCCTCGCCCACGCACGCCCACGTAATTCTCAGAGACACCTGTTCTGTTTGCCTCTTGTAGCCATTTCCGCTACTGCCGGAAATAAGGTCAAACAAACATCCGTTCTTTTCAACGACCGGAAAAGCTCACGCTTGCATCAGCTTCCTCGGGTGGGACCAGATTGTTATATTACAATAATTCTTATGCCTTTTCTCACATTTGTCTGTCGTTGAGTAAATCAGATACTCCTGCAAACAAATGAAATGGGCAAGATGGCCGAAATGAACAACTCAGATTCCATCGACAGAGTTCTGAAAGAGTACTGATAGAATTTTCGTTAGAGTATCGGTGGAGTCAGTCGTGACTTAATATTATAATCGTTAGTAGCAAATGGCAACGAGCAAGCGAAACTTATACGAAGAAAAATAACATTATGCTTTGGCGCTCATAATAACAGTGACTACGAGAAATTTCAATCACTTTGGTATATTTTATTTTTTTGCTGTTAGTAAAGAAAAGAACAGATAATTTTAAATGTGGAATCAGCTTAATTTGTTCAAACACAATAAAAGCTACAACAATATGAATAACGACATCAACAATAGAAATTGTTAAAACTTAAGAAAAAACAAAATTAATTAAAATTCAAAAAAAAACGGGAAATTCTCAAAATTTTGTAACTATTGACGCGGTTGCAAAGACCCTATCTGAATTTAGTTCAAAGTATGGAATTAGCATGTCTGTTTATTTTCGAGCATATTTACAGAGAAGAATGCTGCGACTGGGAAGATGAGAAAAAATCAAGACATTTGTTGAGAAAGTTAGCACCAGTAAAGCAGTAATAATACTGTAATTTTATTCTATCGAGAAAACCAAGAGAAATTTTCTTTGCAGAAAAAGTAAATATATTTAGCAACAAAAGTTTTCTATATAATACACGTTGTAAGTGTATGAATCTGACAAAAAAAGAAATTGAAGATATGCCGCAATCATTAACAATGAATGAAATAGAACAAATTAAACGAACTAAACTTCGGATATGTTGAAAGGCTTATTTTCGTTCAAAGCCGAACGGTGAAAAAAGACACCACTGCTGTAGCCTGGTATTGAACTGAGAACACTTTGGGTCAGGCCACTAGAACTAACCAACGGGTCACAGCAGTAGTGAGCATATGACTTACAGAGTTAGGTTAAAACGAGATAAATTATGACTACCAGAATGGTTTTGCACGCGGAATGAGAATAATATACCCCGATGATCGTAATAAAGGTTTTGGTTCAAAATTCCTAGCACCTGAAGAAGGCCGGGAATTACAACGTTCGAAACGTCATAAATATTACAACAAAGATGAGGACAATAGTCCGAATGATGTAAATAGTGACCATGCGTAGCACCCCACTTCAGTTAGAAGATCTTGGTTAAATACCCAAGTTTTTGCGCGAAGTCGAGCTTGTTGAAGAGGAACTCAGACAGGTGGAGAGGAACTCAGACAGGTGGAGAGGAACTCAGACGAAGTTCTTTCTACGAGCAAACCTATAGAAATTTAAACAAAATTTCGATATCACGTATGCGATATCCTGGGGTATTTGAACGCGTTTACGTGCTCAGAAATCCCACGTAAAAAAACTGATCTTGTCTCTCATTTCGGCTAAGACTGAAAGACTTGGATAAATAAATCTATCCTGCACATTTATAAATCTACCATCCGCCCATGCATTGAATACTGTTGCCATATCTGGTCGGGTGCCCCTGCTATTCTCCTTGGGCTTCGAGACAAGGTACAGCGGAGGGTCTGTAATGTGATCGATACCGACTTAGCAGACCGCCTGCAGACTCTCTCTCGCCGGCGCAACGTGGCTTTCCTGTGTCTCTTCTATAAATACTTTCACGGTTTCTGCTCCGATGAACTTAGATCAGTGGTGCCCCCTAGGTTCGAATTTGCACTAGATACTAGATTAGCAACTAGATCCCACCCTTTTACAGTGAAACCGATAAAATGCAACCGCAACTTCTACTCCAACAGTTTCTTTTCTCGCACTTCCCGACTGTGGAATTCTCTTCCACAAGACTGCTTCCCCGACGGCTACAATCTCCAGGAGTTTAAATGTAAGCTCAATAGACACCTCCTAACAAACTAACTTCCATTCTTTCAAACACTCTTCCCACCCACCCAACTATCTATTACCCCCCACACTTCTGACATTTCCTATATCTAACCACTCTTCCTATATATCCCTAAGCGCAATAGTGGCAGTGGAATGCCTTGCTTGGGGTGAAATGATTAAAAAAAATACCGAGAGTTCCGATTGATCTCGCTATTGTCAAGCTCTGTGTTATTGAATAGAGTGAGACTGAGCCAGGGCTATGTCTCCAGGCCGAGAAACGACTGCAGAATATAGACAAGTCTGATTCAGCTTATGCAGGAGATATATATATATATATGTATGTATGCCGCATTCACCCTAGTCGGGTTGAGCGGGCTTCCTCCCTGACGGAGCAAGTCTCATTGGGATTTGTTTAAGGGCAGGGTCCCAAGTCCTACCCCGTTATTTAACCCATAACTGGAGGGAACGGACGGATTAATACCTTTCCCAAGGGTACTAGTGCGCAAGTGAGTGCAGTGTGCTCGACTGAAATTGGAACTCGGCTCACCGATTTCCCCCTCCAAGCCGACATCCACCGCACCACAACGCACATCCGTGAACGCTAACAGCACCTGGTATTCCCAAGTGGTCACCCACGTAAGTACTGACCAGGCTCAACGTTGCTTAACTTCGGTGATCGAGCGGGAACCGGTGTATTCAACGTGACATGACCGTTATGCCTTTTCTCACATTTGTCTGTCGTTGAGTAAATCAGATACTCCTGCAAACAAATGAAATGGGCAAGATGGCCGAAATGAACAACTCAGATTCCATCGACAGAGTTCTGAAAGAGTACTGATAGAATTTTCGTTAGAGTATCGGTGGAGTCAGTCGTGACTTAATATTATAATCGTTAGTAGCAAATGGCAACGAGCAAGCGAAACTTATACGAAGAAAAATAACATTATGCTTTGGCGCTCATAATAACATGAGATGGGGAATTTTAGCTCGAGCGTCAGCTCTCGAAGGCCACACGTTAAAATCAACTTTGTGTCACATTCCATCTCTGTGGGGATGGAATGGGTAAATACCTAGAATTCCGCTCGAACTCGACCTTGTCGAACTATCCGTCTTCGGGCGTACAGGAAGGCAGACGATGCTCTGTCTACGGGCAGTTACTCTCTTGAGAAATATAGAAATATAGACAACCCCGATGCCATATATGCAGATTTCGGGGAATTTTGGTCGAGTGTACCGACTCGGAAACTCAACCCTAAAAACTGAACTTGTGTCGTATCCGGCCTCTAGTCAAGTTCTCTGTCTTCGAGCAGAGAGCAACACAGTCAGAAAATGTTCCGCCGTATGCAAGGGCTAGGGGACTTTTGACAGGAGGGCTTTTGTAAATTGGAGGAAGAGATGTGTAAATATCCAGTTCCGCAAGAAATCGAAATTTTCAGTCAAGTTCTCCGACCCCGGGCAGAATACGACTCAGTCAAGCTCTGTCTATGGACAGGGATTCAGCTGAGAATAATTGTCACATCCCGTCTCAATTAAGGGACTTTGGGAAAATTCTCATATTTCTGAGAAAGCACGCAGTTGTCGTGCTCTCTGTCTTCGGGAAGAGTAAGACTAGTTCGGGGCTCTGTTATTCGTACGGGGACTCAGCTGAGAAAAATAGGCAATGCTAAATGCTCGATCCCGCGTATTCGGGGGCTGGGTAAATTTTGACCCTTGACCAGAGTGAACGCTCTCGGTTTCACTTTAAACCTGACCTTGTGTTACATCCCACCTCAGTTGGTAAGTTTTAAGTAAATATTCCAGGTTTCCGAGAAGATTTTGATAGAGTATCGTTAGAGTAAAGCGTGACTTTATATTAAAAACTAATAACAAGTTGTAACATCTTGAATAATTCTTGGGCAATTAATAAAATAGTAATAAAAATTAAACAGTTTCCTGTGTTTGTTTTGTTTGCATTTTTATTTGATATGAGGGACTCACCTCGCCACATCTTATAGTTACAATCAAAAAGAGATAACTAAGTTACAAAAAAGACATAAGGAAAGAGTATTTGGTGAATAAAACAATCACAAGATATATGGAAAGTAAGAGTAGTGAGGGAAATTCTATCAGTCCTTTCTCGGAACTCTGACGACGGAATCTGAGTTGTTCATTTCGGCCATCTTGCCCAGTTCATTTGTGTTTCCAGGAGTATGTGAGAAAAGGCATAGAAATTCTATTTACATCTTCAGGACATAGGCAATCATGAATCTCCAAGCTTTCTTGTCCCTAGTAGGTGTTCATTGCATTTGTCTTGGTCTTTCTCCTAAAATTCTGTTCTGCCATATCATTTGCTTAAGACCATCAAGTATATCACGCTCTGTTACCCCTCTATCTTTCTCATTCTATCTGTTCTGTGTGTATCAAATTCTCCGAGTCCTCTTTTCTCATTACGCGTCTAAGAAACTTCAACTCTCATTTCCTGATTTTAAGTATAAGTTTTCATTTCGTTTTCATTCACTCAAAAACGTCGTCGTTGCTCACATGTTGGGTCCATGGTATCCTCAACATCCTGCTGTAGAAACACATTTCTGTTACTTGAGTCTGTCTTTCATCATTGACTGAAATTAATTAATTGATCTAATGTATTTTGTGTGAATCGATAGTATTGTGAGGACAAAGATAGTGAATATCAAACGTTGTGGAGGTCCATGATCGCCGATTTCCTGAGGAAACATGATTGATAAGTAAGAAAAATAGCATTTATTTCTTTTATTATTTCTTCTAGTTCATTAATTACACGTGTCAATTCTTTTTTATCATCATCATCATCATCATCATCATCATCATCATCATCATCATCATCCTTTCCATGACAAGTAGTGGTCGAAGTATTGATGTGCAGCCGAGGGCCTGATCAGTTCACTCCACATATCTGGATTGAAAGCCGGATAACTATGCATTCATTCTTAGCATAACCTCGGCAAGTCTACCTGCCGTAGCCCATCCATCGCCACATCATACCACAGCCTATGGTGATTTTCAAAGAGTAGCTTACATGTGTCACAAGGCCGAAAAAAGTAACACCTAGAGATGATCGAACTCACTACTCAATTGCAATGATTCTAGCAAGACAAGCTTGCTAACTATTACACCGCCTCGAGATACCCTATCAAATCACAGCTTATGTCCTCCAATCTGAAGGCTTACTTTAGTTACTGACACATGTCACTGAGTCAGTCACTGGAACCGACACTGCCTCACAGTTGATATAATTCTAGGAACCCTTTCGCCTAGCTATGCTGAGTTATCATCGTACTGGTCGTATTCATAGCTATGGAGCCTAGGTTTCGCCATTGAGTTAGATGAGCGTTGACCCCTGTAAAAATGTGTTTGCCCTTTCATATTTTTCATTTCATTATATTCCAGAAAGTCCGGAATCCATTCTCGATATCTGTATGATTTTCGCTTAAAAATGCCTATATTTCTCATCAATAACGAATTTTTCCACTGATCTTCCTGTGTTGCTAATTTTATTTACAATCGATTTCATAAATGCCCGTGCTTTGTAACCAGCATTATCCAGGGTGACTAAGGTATTTGAGGACAAGGGATTGTTCGCCTGCAGTTATGTGATAATCAATTAATGTGCTTTTATCTTTTCAGAGTATCAATGGTGAATTATCACTTAACACATGAGATGAAAGAACATGCTGTAATTGTTGTAATACACGCAAAGCACTGTTGAGATTTTACGTTTCTTGGAAGTCGCCAGGTCGTTTGTTCACGAGCTTCAGAAGGAGTTGGAAGCCCCCAGCGAAGTTTTATCGCCTGTAGCCAAGCGCAAAATGCAATCACAGCGTTCGATACCAATCACAGAACTTCAATGTGGGCCATTGCCAGAGATCTACAGGTGTCTTGGGGCACAACAAGCAATGTTCGATAGATGTGAAATGCGATGAGAAAAAGACGGTTCATGTCGGCACACACAAAAATACAACGGTCGTTCTCAGTAGAACGATTACTGGACGGGGTGGAACATCGAAAACGAACCTAAAATGTTCTGCGTTTTTGATTTCAAAACGAAAAAAAATGAAAATCAATAGCAAAACAGTGGAAGGAAAACTCAACACCTCCGACTGGCCGCCGATACAACTTGGACTGAAACAAATTAGTACCACGACAATTAGTCACCAAAAAGACATAACTTTTTTAGAGCCAAATAAATGTAATTCATAAAGGATCAAAACCTTAATTAGTGAATATTTTTCTTCATAAAAGGCATTTTAAAAGAAATTTATAATAAATAATGTAAATTGACATATGAAAAACTAAAAATAACACTTGTTTTAAAATCATTCAAATAAAATAAATCTAAAAATGCCAAACAAAATAAATAATTTTTGTTTATAATTATTTTGATAAAGTAAATCGTAATAATAGTTTAATTTTCATAAAGTGAATCAAAATTCTAAAATGTTATATCATTTAAAGTCGTGAATTATAGAAATTATTTGGCTAGCAACCATTATCAAAAAACAAATTTAAAACAATTTTTGTATAATCAAATCTACTTATTATTTTTTAGTGTCATAAAACACAACTACTTTAACTAAAGTATTTTGTTTTAACTTTTAAAACAAGTTTTATTTAACAGAAAAATATGATGTTTCACATCACGTTTGTGAAGTTCCCTTCCAGTGCCATACTTTCCAGCCAACTTTAATTTCGATAAATAAAATTGCAATGTTGATTGCTATCTTTTGTCTTCCGAATTAATCTTTTCTATTCCCGCTCATTGGTAAAGATTTAGACCCTAACTCTTCCACATACTATAACCACTTGTGTCTTAGGCTTACGGCCTTAGGTGAAGTAAAATAGATTAATTCTTTCCGTTTATTTTGTGCGTAAAGGAATGTAATAAACATGACAGGAATTCGAACGAGACGCTTTTTTGTTACTAAGTTTAAATAACAAAAAAGAACAATAATCATTAATTTAATATAAATAATTGCTTGCTTTCTGATTGGCTGGAATGATTAAATAACATTCAATTAAAATGTATAAAATATCATTGATTGCTCTCATCCACCGTAGGATTTGATATTTTTCGTTTTAATGTACATCTGTATCTATTGTTTCATAATTTGCATCCAGAGGATTTGGCGATACACATCCTCTAGAATATTTAAGAGTATTCGTTTTTATGTATATCCGTATGTATATTTATCTTAATTTGTACCTAATGGCTTTAGCGATACTCATCCACTGGAAGATTTATATTAATCGTTTTTATATATTTTCGTATTTATTTTCATCTTAATTTGTACCTAATGGCTTTGACGATACTCGTCATCTTGAAGATTTAATATTAATCGTTTTTATGTATTTCCGTATGTAATTTTATATTAATATGTACCCAATAGCTTTGTCGATACTACTCTTCTGGAAGATTTAATAGTAATCGTTTTTACGTTTTTCCGTTTGTATTTTTATCTAATGGCTTTAACGATAATCGTCATATAATCGTTTTTATGTATTTCCGTATGTATTTTTATCTTAAATTCTACCTAATGTTTGGCAATACTCGTAATCTGGAAGATTTAATATTAATCGTTTTTCCGTTTTTCCGTTTGTATTTTTATCTTAATTTCTATCTAATGACTTTAACGATAATCGTCAAATGGAAGATTTAATATTAATCGTTTTGCCGTATGTATTTTTATCTTAATTTTTACGTAATGGCTTTTACGATACTAATCGTTTTTATGTATTTCCGTATGTATTTTAATCTTACATTGTACATAATGGCTTTGGCGATACTCGTCATCTGGAAGATTTCATATTACCCGTTTTTATGTATTTCCGTATGTATTTTCATATTAGTTTGTATTGGCTTTGACGATACTCGTCATCTGGAAGATTTAATATTATTTTTTTTTTACGTATTTCCGTATGTATTTTTATCTTAATATGTACCTAATGGTTTTGACGATACTCGTCATCTGGGAGATTTAATATTATTTTTTTTTTACGTATTTCCGTATGTATTTTTATCTTAATATGTACCTATTGGCTTTGACGACACTCGTCATCTGGAAGATTTAATATTATTTTTTTTACGTATTTCCGAATGTATTTTTATCTTAATATGTACCTAATGGCTTTGGCGATACTCGTCATCTGGGAGATTTAATATTATTCGTTTTTATGTATTTCCGTATGTACTTTTATCTTAATTTGTACCTAATGGCTTTGTCGCCACTTGTCCTCTGTATGATTTAATTTTATTTCTTTTTATGTATATATTTTTTTTATTTTGTATCCTTCATCCCTGCCTGCTCTCGTCCTCTGTAGGTTTTGATTTTATTTGTTTTTATGTATTTTTTGTTTTGTTTGCTTGTTTATTTGTTATTTTGAAAAGCCACTTTAACGTTATTTCTGTTTTCTCTAATAGTCTACCCATTCAACGTGATTTACTTTTATCATACAACTTAAAGTTGTAAACAACTTTTGGTAAAGAAAATAAATATATTTTTCTTTTTTTACAAAGCCGATTAAATGTGATCGTCTTTGTTTTCAGTAAGATACAAAAAGCGAAACGCACTGAATTAGAATACTAGAATACAAAAAGTAATTGTTTCGTTTATTTTGCTGCCGTATTTATGCACGTAAAACGTGAATGAATTCTGTTTCAAAATTTTCTCTATCAAAACAGCAGATACGTATTAGAAACAAAAACACTTAAAGACCTTTATCTTTTACTATCGTAGATTATTAGCCCATAGGTATAACACGTCTGATAGAGAGCAATAGAATTTTCAAAGATCCTCACTATGTAAGTTCATCTTTTATATGGTAAATCAAAGAGACAGAAATTATCTTCTTGTATGTGCCCTGTCTTTTCAGGACGTAAGCGATCATGGCTTCCCACATCTTCCTATTCCTGGTGGCTCTTAGCATGCTTTCTCCTGTTATACCACGCAGCCCCAGTTCTCTCATCCACATTCTCATGCCTTTCAAATATGTTATCCGCTGCTTACCCCTGTCCCTTTTCTCCTCTATCTGGCCTGTTAGTACCAGGTTCTCTAAGCCTCTTTCCTCATTGCATGTCCCAGGAACTTTAGCTGTTTTTTTCTTATGCTCAGTATTAATTTCTTTTTCCTTTCCATCATTTCCAAAACCCCATCATTGTTCACATGATCGATCCACGATATCCCCAGCATCTTTCTGTAGAACCACATTTCTGTTTCTTTAAGTTTCTCCTTAATCTTAGATGATATTGTTCAGTATTAACTGCCATACTGAAGACCTGACATCACATAGCAATCCAGTACTCTCTTCGTTGTTTCTAGTGAAAGTTAACTGTCTCTTAATATTTTACTCAGATTCTGGAACGCGTCTTTCACCATGCCAATTCGTCTTTGGATCTGTGTTACACATACAGTCTTCTGTTAGACCACTTCCCAGGTATTTAAAGTTTTGTAGCTGCTTGATTTTAGTATCTTCTACCTGTATTTGGCATTTTAAGCTGCTCTTTTTGCTGATGACCATGGATTCGGTTTTCTTGCAGTTTATTTGTAGTCTTTTTTGTTATTTTCTTCAGCTACCTTCTGAAAACTTATAATAGCCGCTCGAGAGCTGTTTCTTGGCTGATCAGGTAAGGCTCTTTGTTACATCGGTTTATGCGCTCGACGACCGAATGAAGCAGGCAGACTTTTATCGGCGTAACGAGACGTTCTTTGACGACGTCTCGGCAGGTAGCTTTAGCGGGTGATTAGAACGCTGTCCTTAATCCCGATATAGATCGTAATGGGGAAAGATCGAGTACTAACAGCGCCGATGCGCGAACATTTCGAGATTTTATTGAGCGGTCTGATCTGGTGTCTAAGTTTAGAAATGAACTCTCTTAGACATGTAGTGGTGGCCTGGTTCCGTGAGTGAGTACGAGCTACATCGACCGGGTATCAGTTAAGAGAGTTGGTTTAAGGCTCTTATTATGTTCAAGTTTTCATTCGACAGTTTACACGTTCAGGTAAACTTAGATAAGCTAAACCCTAGATTGACTGGTTATTGGAAATTCAACACGTCGTTGCTCGAGCCGGAGAATATTCGTGATCAGTTTTTAATCTTAAAGCGGAAACTGACAAGGAATGTGTTCAGGAATAAGTTGTGGGGCCACCGTAAGTCGTTTATAGCTGATTATAGTCGTCGTCTCAAACTAGAGAAATCAGCAGAACAAACAGAAGCCGAATCTAGATTAGAGGGTTCCATCAAATCGGAAGATAGTTGGGAAATAGCCAAAGCTAAGGCCTAGCTGGCCTCCTCGCTTATAAGAG
>JBBBDQ010000357.1:7650000-7802983 GCA_037127315.1 Ascarosepion bandense | reverse complement strand
CTCTCTCTCTCTCTCTCTCTCTCTCTTGTCTTTTCATGATCTGGTGATCATGGCTCTCCACGATTTTCTTAATTATGCTGCTTTCAGTGATATTTAACACAAAACTTATGACGAAGCTTCAGCGAAACTAGAAACACAAAAACACTTATACATACGCACAAATACCCTTGTGTTAAATAACAGAACAGATTGGGTTCTGTAACCTTGGTCGGCAACCAGTCTACTGCAGTAAGTAATGGCAACCTACAGCGGGAAAATCTTCTGCCAGTCAGTCATGTCTCTTTCGAGACATGATCGCCGAAGCGTGTATCACGTATGGCACTTTACTCACTGACTGATACATAATATCAGAAAGAGTTTAACATCAGTTAAAATTTCTAGGGTACATCATGAGAAAAGAGGGCTTAGTAAATTTGTTTTGATTGATTGATTGAGTTTTTTCATCAACTTTTGACATTTCAAGTCAAAACGGACAGGGAAAGCTGCTGATAACCTGCCTAACGAATTTGTCAAACAAGGATTAGAAGACATAGTGAATGGTTAATAGTGAATTCGTGAATGGTTGGCAGAACAGATATTTGGAAAGTTAGTGAAGAGATAAAAAGAATACTAAAAGCTACGAAGAACGGGAAAGTCACCGAGAGCCATAAACACCAAGGTCCTGAAGTGATAATACCCAATGAAGAAGAAAAAGAAGAAGAATACTATCCAAGGATTTGCAGAAATCTGTCGTTTAGCTCGGTTTTTCTTGCCTTTGATACATCCTGAGTGTATTCTCCGAGCCTTCTGTCTTCATTTTGCGTCTGATATCTGATTCTAAGCGACATTTCCTTGCGATTATTATTATTTTTAACTTCTTCATTTGTTATTTGTCCATGGTATTCTTAACAATAACCGTTTTCTGATTTAAAAGATTAGACACAGCAGATAGCATCCTTTTGTTTTTTTGTTTTTTCTAATGAGACAACAAGTGTATAACGAATATGCTATATTTCTAAATAAAAATCTTACTTTAATATTCCTATACATCTTCGCCTTCCAGCAATCACAGAAGAGCTTACTAGAAGTGGAAGAGAAAGAAAAGACTTCAGCTAGGAAGGAAGGACTATAAAGAACAGATTTCAGTAAGACAGAAAATAGTGACTGACATTGCATTTAAAATCTTAAAAATTGTAGGCATCAAGGAAGCAAAAAACAAAAAAAACTTTCAGAAGTACGAAAAAAGAAATTATCAGAACAGAACTTATGGTTACATCTAAATATTTTAAAGGAGAAACGATGAGACCTATTTGTCAATCTAGTAATACGCTTAAATTCACATAGTTCAGGTATGAAGAACGAGAGCTCCTTATAACGACTGCCACAAAAATGTGAGGGAAATTCGAAACTTAGAAGAAACACCAAAATGTTGGGTTCATGTTACAGTTAATAGCCTTGCAATCCCAGTTGTGCAATATAGCTTTAACATCTTAAACTGGACTCTAAACGACATCAGGCGAATGGATGCTAAAACAAGAAAGCTTCTTTCTAAGCATAAGATGCATCATCCAAAGGCTGATGTAGATCGTCTATACATACCCCGTAAAGAAGGTGGAAGAGGTCTTATTCAGCTGGAATTGTCATACAAGACAACAACTATTGGCTTACTAACATACATAGAAACAACAAAGGATTGGATGTTACAATTAGTAAGGCAACATGAAGAAAGAAAGAAAAAATATTCAATAATAAAAGAAGGCAGTAAATTCAAACAAGATTACAGTTAGTAGATTCTGTAGAAAAGCCGAACGGAAGCCAAGAGCCGACTATTGCGGCAAAGAATATGAAAATGAAAGCCAAAGATAAAGCTCTTGAACAGATGAAACAGCGCTGGCAAGAAAAACCTCTGCATGGCCAATATCCAGTACGTGCCAATAAATCTAATGTTGACAAAGTTAATACTCATCGATGGTTACGTGCATCTGGATTAAAGTCCGAAACTGAAGGCTTTATTCTTGCAGCACAAGACCAAAGTCTTTTCACGAGAAACTTTCAGGCAAATATTATGCATAATAATATGGATCCAAAATGCAGGTTTTGTGATAAACACCAAGAAACAATAGACCACCTAATCTCAGGCTGTTCTGTGCTTGCCCCAAACGAATATAAAAATCGCCACGATAGAGTTGGGCAATATTTACATTGGGCAATATGCAAACATTATGGAAAAGCTGTAGGCAAACACTGGTATGAACATCACCCAGCACCGGTTACAGAAATAGAAGATGTAACCATTCTATGGGATTACACCATCTACACAGACAGAAAAATTGAAGCAAACAGGCCAGACATTATTGTTAAAAACCAGAAGGAGAAAACTTGTCTATTAATTGATATGGCTTGTCCAGCGGATTGTAACATAGCAATCAAGGAATTTGAAAAACTGTCAAAATATAAAGACCTGGAAATTGAAATAGGAAAAATGTGGAAATTGAAAACAAGAGTTGTGCCAGTGATAGTAGGTGCACTTGGAATGATAAAAAATGGGACAAAACAACACATTGAAAGAATCCCTGGAAACCCCAGCTTAAGAGTTATACAATAAATTGTCTTATTAAGTACAGCCCACACACTAAGGAAAACTTTATCTATGTAATGCTGGAGATGATAGGGAAGATAGAAAAACATGAAATGGAGCCATAACAACACGCCACTACCTGCCTTAGGTCTCCCCGCAGACTTGGTTGGTAGTGAGACCAAAGCAGAAATCGAAATATGATGAAAAATGACATAATAATAATAATAATAATAATAATAATAATAATAATAATAATAATAATAATAACAGGTATAGATAAAATTCCTAACTTTTGGCTATATTATTTAAATGCAGCACATAAAAAAATAGCCAAAGAACTCCAAGAAATGATTGACGATCCCACTCAAATTCCTGCATGGATGACAAAAGGAATTACATTTCTTCTACCCAAGAATGGTGACACAAACAACCCGAAAAACTACAGACCAATTACATGTCTTCCGACAACATATAAACTACTAACATCTATTTTAACAAAACAAACATATTTATTCTTAGAAAGAAATGACATGATACCGCTTGAACAAAAAGGGTGCAAACGTGGCTGTTATGGTTGTAAAGACCAATTGCTAATTAACAAAATGATCCTGGAAAACTGCTACAGTACAAAGAAAAATCTTAGTACTGCCTGGATAGACTACCGAAAAGCATTCGATAGTGTGCCACATTACTGGATTTTAAAGACTTTAAATATATACAAGATATCGCCCGTCATCATCAATTTCATCAAACAGTGCATGTCTATATGGAAAACAACCCTTTACCTCAATCATGTAAATGGAACCTATAAGTCTGATGAAATAAACATCAAAAGAGGTATATTTCAAGGTGATTCTTTATCTCCCTTACTATTCTGCATATCATTAATAGCACTAACCAGTCAACTTAATAAGACAGAATGTGGTTATAAAATAGGACAAAAGAAAATAAGCCATCTATTTTACATGGATGACTTAAAGTTATATGCTAAGAATGATAATGAGCTGGAAGGTCTTCTGCAAACTGTAAAATGCTTCAGCGAAGACATTGGAATGAAATTTAATTTGAATAAATGTGCTAAAGCTACAGTTTTACGTGGATCAATACAAGAAACATCCTCAATTAGCCTAGACCCTGCTGTAACAATAAAAGAATTGAAACCAGAAGAAGCTTATAAATACCTATGTGTAAATGAGAGCGAAAACATTCACCATAAAATAATGAAAGAAATAGTGCGTAAAGAGTACTATAGAAGGCTATGAATGAAATTAAAAACTGAATTAAATTCACAGAACAGAGTTATGGCCATTAATAGCCTTGCAATCCCAGTTGTCCAATATAGCTTCAACATCTTAAACTGGACTCTAAACGACATCAGACGAATGGATGCTAAAACAAGAAAGCTTCTTTCTAAGCATAAGATGCATCATCCAAAGGCTGATGTAGACCGTCTATACATACCCCGTAAAGAAGGTGGAAGGGGTCTTATTCAGCTGGAATTGTCATACAAGACAACAACTATTGGCTTACTAACATACATAGAAACAACAAAGGATTGGATGTTACAATTAGTAAGGCAACATGAAGAAAGAAAGAAAAAATATTCAATAATAAAAGAAGGCAGTAAATACAAACAAGATTTACAGTTAGTAGATTCTGTAGAAAAGCAAAACAGAAGCCAAGAACCAACTATTGCGGCAAAAATATGAAAATGAAAGCCAAAGATAAAGCTCTTGAACAGATGAAACAGCGCTGGCAAGAAAAACCTCTGCATGGCCAATATTCAGGACGTGCCAATAAATCTAATGTTGACAAAGTTAATACTCATCGATGGTTACGTGCATCTGGATTAAAGTCTGAAACTGAAGGATTTATACTTGCAGCACAAGACCAAAGTCTTTTCACGAGAAACTTTCAGGCAAATACTATGCATAATAATATGGATCCAAAATGCAGGTTTTGTGATAAACACCAAGAAACAATAGACCACCTAATCTCAGGCTGTTCTGTGCTTGCCCCAAACGAATATAAAAATCGCCACGATAGAGTTGGGCAATATTTACATTGGACAATGTGCAAACATTATGGAAAAGCTGTAAACAAACACTGGTATGAACATCATCCAGCACCGGTTACAGAAATAGAAGATGTAACCATTCTATGGGATTACACCATCTACACAGACAGAAAAATTGAAGCAAACAGGCCAGACATTATTGTTAAAAACCAGAAGGAGAAAACTTGTCTATTAATTGATATGGCTTGTCCAGCGGATTGTAACATAGCAATCAAGGAATTTGAAAAACTGTCAAAATATAAAGACCTGGAAATTGAAATAGGAAAAATGTGGAAATTGAAAACAAGAGTTGTGCCAGTGATAGTAGGTGCACTTGGAATGATAAAAAATGGAACAAAACAACACATTGAAAGAATCCCTGGAAACCCCAGCTTAAGAGACATACAAAAAATTGTCTTATTAAGTACAGCCCACACACTAAGGAAAACTTTATCTATGTAATGCTGAGGATGATAGGGAAGATAGAAAAACATGAAATGGAGCCATAACAACACGCCACGACCTGCCTTAGGTCTCCCCGCAGACTTGGTTGGTAGTGAGACCAAAGCAGAAATCGAAATATGATGAAAAATGACATAATAATAATAATAATGCAGTTGCCTATTAATTGATATGACTTGTCCATCGGATTGTAACATAGCAACCAAGGAATTCGAAAAACTGTCAAAATATAAAAACCTGGAAATTGAAATAGAAAAACGTGGAAATTGAAAACAAGAGTTGTGCCAGTGATAGTAGGTGCACTTGGAATGATAAAAAATGGAACAAAACAACACATTGAAAGAATCCCAGGATCATTCTGTTAATAAGCAATTGGTCTTTACATCCGTAACAGCCACATTTGCACCCATTTTGTTCAAGCGGTGACATGTCATTTCTTTCCAAGAATAAATATGTCTGTTTTTTAAAAATAGATGTTAATAGTTTGTATGTTGTCGGAAGGCATGTAATTGGTCTGTAGTTTTTTGGGTTGTTTGCGTCACTATTCTTGGGTAGAAGAAATTAAATTCCTTTGGTCATCCATGCAGGAATTTTAGTGGGATTGTCAACCATTTCTTGGAGTTCTTTGGCTAGTTTTTTTATGTGCTATATTTAAATAATATAGCCAAAAGTTAGGAATTTTATCTATACCTGGAAATGTCTAATTGTGTGCTTTTCTCAGTGCACATTTAACATCCTCTTCTATGA
The DNA here is from genome assembly GCA_037127315.1 of Ascarosepion bandense. Classification (NCBI taxonomy): domain Eukaryota; kingdom Metazoa; phylum Mollusca; class Cephalopoda; order Sepiida; family Sepiidae; genus Ascarosepion; species Ascarosepion bandense. The sequence continues at coordinate 7,797,161 of JBBBDQ010000357.1, read as the reverse complement.
TTCCAGTCCATGTCTGTTCTGGTTTATTTTTTATTCGTTCTATCTCTTGTGCAATCCAATCTACTTTGTTATGTTCTTTAGGACAAGCCCATATTTTTCCCAGAACTGTATAACTTCTTCCATTTTGGGGGGACTGTCACTTCAATTCATTTTTACCTATTTCCCTGAAAAATTTCTTTGCATCGGTTTGAAAAATCTTGTTTTGTCTGTAGAATCTTGATCTTTTCTCATAGTGTCTTATTTTTGAGCCTGTATTGTTTGATTTATTTTTTCCTTAGTTGATAGGACTTCATTTTCATTTCTAATGTTTTATTTTCTTTCGACTCTTCTACCTTTTCTAGTTCTTACATTCATTCCTCTTGTCAGATCACTGAATACTGATAGTTCATTCTAAGTTGTTCGATTTCTTTTTCTATTTTTCTTTTCCAAGGTGAATCTTCATGTCTGCGAGACTGCCTTGTTTTTAATTTGATGTTCAATTTTTTGTTGCTGCTATTGCTGATGCATATATTGCTTCATTGAGATTTGTATGAGTGTCTTCTTCATTCAAAATTAATTTGAGTGCTGCATTGTAGAGCTTAATAGTTTTGAGGGTATGCTTTGTTGGTTGTAATTTGGGGAGCTGTTTTCGTTCCTCCATTACAATATTTTGTATTTGACTTATATGGTTCTTGATTTCTTCCTTGGCTTCTTGTATACTGTTCTTGTTTTCCGTAAAATAATTCTGTTTAGTGTGTTCTGAATTCGTTTTTTGTCGTCTTGTAACTGACGCTGATCACCTCTTTCCAGCACTTCTAAACTTACAGCGCTATCTTCACAGTGATTTGTGTGTGACGGTTTCTACATTATGACCTGTGGCTTCTTTGATGTTACTACTTTTTATTTCTGATTCCGGTTCCTTTTCATATTTTATTGAGTCGTCTATTCTGGTTGCAATTCCTTTTATCTCATTAATTTCAGCCTCTGTCAATCGGTTATTTCGCATGATGTATCTTCGTACATTGGCTAATTTATTTTCTTCAATGTACTTTCTATTTGTTTGTCCAACTTTTTCTCGCCAAATGTCATATGTTTAGCGAGTGATGTTTTTTGAGGTTTGAGTAATGCTTCATGAAATACAGTCATAATGATTTTTTTATTTTTTTATTTTTTAATCGTATTACCCTGAGCAAGGTGGTAATGCCACTGATGTGCAGGGGGCTACGTAATAGTGAAAAGATTGGAAAAGAGAAAGCCGGAAACCACATCCTAAACAGGGAATAAGGGATGAGCCTCTTAACCTGTTCAATAGACGTGGGTGGAGTGTGAACCGGACGAGAGATAGATCTATCTACTCAAAAAAAAAAAAAAAACAAAGTAGAAGATTTGAAAAGAGAAAACCGGAAACTAATCCTCACGAAACCATTTTATTATTTTTTTCTTTAAATATACGGTTATAGATCTAGTTGGAGAATTTAATTTTCAGGGCCATCATTAGGATTATCCTGGTTGTGGGGATCTGAAGATTAATTCTTTGTGTAGGAGTTTGTTCCTATGGCAGATTTTTCGATCTCAGGTAGGTTCCCTCCTAAAGGAAGGGCTCCCTGTTTATCCACTGGAAGATCCATACTGGATTTTTTATTTCTATTTGTATTTCTCATATTTTTTCCCACGCGTGACGCACGGGTACAAAAGTCCACCCAAAGTTGCCCGGCACGTTGGGAAACGGTCTTTTATAAACAGGGTCCCGAAGCCTGTAGGGGATCGTTTGTGACCTCATAACGCAGTAGCCATTCACTCTCCGGCACGATTACCACCTTGAGTTGCGGATTGTTGTTCAGAGTTTTCCTTCTCCTGAATGGATTGCCAAGCGACAACTGACAGAGACGGGATTGGAATTCAAAGAGAAAGACGCTGATTAAAAAAAACTTGGGCGTAGCAACCTCTCAACGAAACAAAACATCACTACACTAGAGTATTTTGTTAAAAAAAAATTGTTGCTACTATCACTAGTCCTTGTAACAAAAAATAATTAAGAAAAAAAAATTAATGGAAAAGAAAATGTTGACATACGTTTAAGTTTATTAGTGCTGTGAGATTTAAAATAAAAATAATAATTTGTTCGTCCACTGTATATTCAGTTATTTTTTCATTAAAGTCATCAAAAATAGGGTTATCAAAATAAAATAAATTAAATAAGTAAATAAAATCAATCAATAAATAAAAATAAATAAATATATAAATAAATACGTATTCTTTCTATAAAAGGATATCATAGAAATTATAATCAAACTGTTTTTCATCGTATTTATTTTCCTGTTGTTTTGTTTTGCTTTTTGTTTTTAAGAAAATTATAATAGCTTAAAACAAAAATTATTTTGAAATATCGACAGCTAAGGGAAATATTAATAATAAGAAAACTGATGATTCTATTTATTAGGATCATTTAAAGAAGAAACAAATAAATTAAATAATATATGAAGAAAAATTCATGTTTATGTTAAAATAGTAAAACAGAATTTCATATAGAAAAAAATTCAAAGAGAGAAACGCTGGTTTAAAAAGAAAACAAACGTGGACGTAAACAGCCGTTCAACGGAAAAAAACATTACTACACTTAGAGAGTATTTTGTTAAAATAATTGTTGCTATCATTACTAGTCCTTGCAACAAATATAACTGTTAAGATAAAATTCAAATTTAAAGAAAAATCAAAAAACAAACGTGGACATAAACAGCCGTTCAACGGAAAAAAAAACATCACTTCACTTAGAGAGTATTTTGTTAAAATAATTGTTGCAATCATTACTAGTCCTTGCAACAAATATAATTGTTAAGATAAAATTAAAATTTAAAGAAAAATCAAAATTTAATGGAAAAGAAAAAGTTGACATACGTTTAAGTTTATTACTGCCGTGAAATTTAAAAATAATAATTTGTTCGTCCACTGTATATATGTTAGTGCTTTTCTTTCATTAAAGTCGTCGAAAATATGGTTATCGAGGGATATATGAATAATAAGGGAAATATGAATAATAAGAAAACCAGTTGATGGATCTAGGATCATTTAAAGAAGAAACAAATAATTTAAATAACATACGAAGAGAAATTCATGTTTACGTTTAAAATAGTAAAACAAAATTTCATTAGAAAAAAACGTTACGTTTTCAGGAGCCTCAGAAAAACACGTCATTCTCTTTGTAATTCCAATCTCGTTATTATTATTATTATTATTATTATTATTATTATTATTATTATTATTATTATTATTTCATTTTTCATCATATTTTGATTTCTGCTGTGGTCGCACTACCAACCAAGTCTGCGGAAAGACCTAAGGCAGGCCGTGGCGTGTTGTTATGGCTCCATTTCATGTTTTTTCTATCTTCCCCATCATCCATTATTATTATTATTATTATTATTATTATTATTATTATTATTATTTACTTGGGTTTCCGTTGTATACTCATTTCCATCCAGGTCCTAGTAAGAGACCCAAAGTCTTAAATGACATCATGATCTTTTCCACAGCACATATATCTAAATTAAAAAAAACAGGCATGTATAAACCTATACACACTTTATATAGATAAATCCTTACGCATGATAAGAGCTGGACTTGTTTTTATTTATTCAAGGATAATATTATTAGTGTGTGCGGTAATTTTACTCATATGATTTTCGGTACATTTCGTCTTATTATTATTATTATTATTATTATTATTATTATTATTATATAAAATCACGTGTATATTGGTTCTTTAATAAATGTCCATAAATAGTGCCGGAGGTCTTCACCCAAGGCTGAACCTTTCTCATTGCCTCAAAAGTGGAAACTTTAGGCTCAACTCCTAATGTCTGATACGTGTTAAAAATGAAAAGGCCAAGAAAACTGGACAATTCCTGAAACTGCCTACCGCTACGTATGTAGGACCATACCTGGCGTTCAACCTTGTGCCATAAATTACCGCAGTTGCGTGGTGTGAAAATCCATATTTCCAAATGTATAGCCATCTTTGTTTTGGTTGGTATAAACTCCAAACTCTTTTATCAATACGATCTTTGTGAATACGCCCGTGAATCTCACTGGTGAAAGCTACGACTTTAGCTTAGAACCAATTAACAGAAATGAAGAAACAAAAGAGTGAGCCGAGAAATAATGAAAATAAAGTAAGTTGAAAGAAGGCTAGAGAATAATAGCCTCCAACGAAACTTTCCCGATCCCATGATGCTTTCTCCTTCAATAAACAGTCAAAAGATGGTGGCACGCTTAATTAATAAAACTGTACTGGTCTCGAAGGAATGAAAGAAAAATAAGACAAAACAAAGCATTCCAAGATACAAAGTACGCTTGGGTTAGAGAAACGTGGGGAAAAATATAACTGAGATTTTTCGAAATATTTTGAAAGTTGCTGACGAAAGCAGCTAGCAACAATTAATAGTCTCATTATGACATACGAAAGAAAGCAAGATGAGAAAAACATGTTCAAATCATAAACTCAGTTTGGTTTCGTTTGGTTTCTTTTATTTTGCATATCAAATTGAATGGGGTATTTAATGCCGATATGATTTTCGTATGACTAGAATATGTATTCTTTGTAAGAAATCAGTTTTTAGATCAGATTTCAATGATGTAATTTTTGTAAAGAGAGGGATTTTCAAAAGTCAAATATATTGTTGGCAATGTATTTTTAAGGTGACTCTAGAAAATTGTACCATACGAAGAGAGAGTGGACTGAGAACAACAGCAAGTAAAGTGTGATTCCACACTCTTAAACGCTTAGCAATCAGAGACCTTGCTGTCGGAGGCAGTTTATTGTGATATCCAGGCTGATTATTTTGGTTTTAAGTAAACTAATAAATATCAATTCAAAGAATTGAAACGCATGATTTAACGTACGAGTGTGAAATAAAAAAAGCACGCATATTAACTTTCTGACCACTTATATATATATATATATATATATATATATACAAGCAGTATAGCCTGGCATTGCTCGGGTGTGCTGAAAGCTTTAAAACTAATCCATGGTCCTGGAGCTCAGATACAGCCTGAAGAATATTTGTGTGAAGTTTGGGGAGAATCAGATAAAAATTGTGGATTTGTTTAAAGGATATACAGACAGATAAACAGATACACACACAAACATCTTGCCTTTTAATATATATATATTATCGATTTTCTGCACTATTGTAAGAACTGCAACCTTGAAACTTCTGAATATCGTTTCTTATGTCTTTGTCTATGAATGTATCAAATCTGATTAAAATCGGACCTGTGACACGATAACTAGATATATATGTATTTTATTATAATAGATTAAAATAGAAAATAGATTAGAATAGAAAATAGTTTAAAAACATATTTAACAAAAGTGAAAAAGAAGAGGAAAAAAATAAATAAATAAATAAACGCTTTTTCTTTCATGGGGAAAATTGTCCTCCGGTAAATATTTGACTCAGTGATAAAGTTCAGCGAGTACGTTTTCGATGACCCGGTCAAAGGCTGTCCTTTACTGTATCTTGACCACACATTAAGCCTTTTCCGGCGGAAGCCTTTTCCGGCGGAAGCCTTATTAAGATAAAAAAAAAGATAACTGAAATTTCAGACTTACAGTCGTCGGTGTTTGTCACCGGTGGTCTAAAGCATTTCCGGATTTCCGGATTTCCGGATTCATATTAAATAAATAGAGCCAGTTAAAAAAGTGAAGACGAGTTAAAGTGAAAGGGAGTCAGCCGGGTGCGAGCTTGAAGGATCTCCGTTCGTCTTGTTTCGTTCAGTTCGGATTTGTTGATCTCCATTAATTAGAGTTAGAACTGTGTGTCACATTCGCCTGCCCCAACAGACAAGGCTAATTCTAAACGAATAAAGCTTCCTTTTCAACTCATCCAAATTGTGGAAGTTCGTTCCTTATAGTCAATCTTGTACCCCCAGCTGTCCGGCCGACATTTTCAACAAACTCCCGGCAACATCTCAGCGTGGAGAACGGCCGCCGGGGAAAATTGTTAGGACGGACCGTTGGAGTGTTACAGTTGGTGCCGTGACTGCAGGATTTGGAACCCACGGAAGTGCCACTGGATGCTAAGTTTGGATTTCGACGAACCGACGCGACTGGACGAGGCGGGACGAACGGAGAAAAGGGAATCAAAGAAAGAACAACACTAACAACCAAATTCTTATTGCTTGGTATAAGCTTCAAAAGAAGAAAAAAAAGGAAGAAAAAGAAACAAGGGAAGGAAAGGGAACCCCTTATCAACAAGCACCGTAAGAAAAAAAAGAAAAGGAAATCGAAGAAAGAACAACACTAACAACCAAATTCTAATTGTTTAAGCTTCAAAAGAAGAAAAAAGAAAGAAAGAAAAAAAAACAAGGGAAGGAAAGGGGACCCGTTATCAACAAGCACCGTAAGAAAAAAAAAAGAAAAGTAAATCGAAGAAAGAACTATTCTCACAGTCAAATTCTGATTGCTTGGTGTAAGCTTCAGGGGAAGAAAAAGAAGAAAAAAAAAAAAACAAGAAACAAAGAAAGGAAAAGGAACCCGTTTTCAACAAGCACCGTAAGGTAAGCAGAATTATTTACTCCCTTTTTGAACGGTTGCCACGAACGGCCGTACGATCGAAAAAAAAAAGAAGAAAAAGGAAAGAAAAGAGACAATGAATTGATTAAGAAAAAAAAAGGTGTGAGTACTTTGAGAGAAAAAAGTATAAATTTTGAAAAAAAAAAGGAAAAGAAAAAGAGAGATAGAAACAACGCGAACGGTGTGAAAAAAAACAACAAGAAACAAAGGAAAGGGAACCCGTTATTAACAAGCACCGTAAGGTAAGCAGAATTATTTACTCCCTTTTTGTCTGGTCAAAAAAAAAAGAAAGAAAAAGAGAAATAGTGACAACTTAAACGGTCTGAATGAGTACTTAAAAACAAAACAAGGAGAAGAATGAAAAAGGACTGTTTGAACAGAAAAAGGGATGATGATGAAAAAATACTTTTGAGAAAAACAGAAAGAAACATTTTAGGAACATTTATTTACTTTTTTGTTGTTTTGGTTAAAAGAAAAAAGAAAGGAAGATAGAATATGATAATGAGAAAAAGGTGTGTACAAAAAAAAATGGAAAAAATAATAGGACGGGAGAGAGCAAGAAACAACTGTGCGTGTAAAAAAAAAAAAAAGTGAATTGATTAAAAAAAAAATATGTGAGTATTTTTGAGAAAAAAAAAGAATGAATTTTTAGAAACAACGCAAACGGTGTGAAAAAAAAAGAGAAGAATGAAAAAAAAGGGACTGTTTGAAAAAAAATGGGTAAAAGAATAGTATGTGTTATTACTTTAAAAAAAAAAAGCATTATTTGTGAAAAAAAAATGACAGAGAGAAAAACTAAGTGGGAGTGTCCAACAACGAAAAAAGTTTTGAAAAAAAAATGAGAAGATGTGTACGAAAAAACAAAAAAAAGGAAAAAATGAAAAAATAAGAGGAAGAGAGAGAGCAAGAAACAACTGTGGGCGTACAAAAAAAAATGAATTGGAAAAAAAGAATGTGTGACTATATTTTGAGATAAAAAGTACGAATTTTGCAAAGAAAGTTAAAGAAAAAGAGAGATAGGAACAATGCAAACGGTGTGAAAAAAAAGAGAGAAGAATGAAAAAGGACTGTTTGAAAAAAAATAGTGTGCGTTATTAAAAAGGAAAAGAAAAAAGCACTATTCGTGAAAAAAGGACAGAGAGAAAAACTAAATGAGTTGTGTACAACAACGACAAAAACGTATTGAAAAAGAAAAGAAATGATGATGATGAAAAAAGAAATTATTTTTGAGAAAAACAAAAAGAAACATCTTAGAAACATTTATTTACTTTTTTTTTGGTTGTTTTGTTTGAATAAAAAAAAGATATGATGATGAAAAAAAAGTATTTTTGGGAAAAACAGAAATAAGCGTTTAGAAACATTTATTGACCTTTTTTTTGTTCTGTTTAAAAGAAAAAGAAAAAAAGGAAAATGGAATATGGTTGGTTGAAAAAGAGATTGATAATGAAAAAATAAATGTGTACGAAAAAAAATGGAAAAAATAAGAGGAAGGGAGAGAGCAAGAAACAACTGTGCGTGTAAAAAAAAATGGATTGGAAATAATGTGTGACTATTTTGCGATTAAAACGTATGAATTTTGAAAAGAAAGTTAAAGAAAAAGAGAGATCAACGCAAACGGTGTGAAAAAAAAGAGAAGAATGAAAAAGGACTGTTTGAAAAAAAAGGGGGTAAAAGAATAGTGTGTGTACGTTAAAAAAATGAGAGAGAGAAAAACTAAGTGAGTGTGTACAACAACGACAAAAATATGTTTTGGAAAAAAAAAAGAATGATGGTGAAAAAAAATAATTTTTTTTTGAGAAAAACAAAAACATTTTAGAGACATTTAATTACGTTTTTTTGTTGTTTTGTTTGAAAGAAGAAAAAAGGATAATGATGATGAAAAAATTTTTAGAGAAAAACAGAAAGAAACATTTTAGGAACATTTATTTACTTTTTTTATTGTTTTGTTTAAAAGTAAAAAAAGAAAGAAGGGAAAATGGACTATGTCTGGAGAACTTTAAATAGTTAAAAACAAAGAGACTGATAATGAGGAGCAGTTACATCGCTCCTATATTTATAGACTTGCTCAGAGTTATGACTATTTTGTCAACTTGTGTTAATTAATTTTTTTTATAAATTTCTTTTCTTCTTTGGGAGAGAGGGTGGAAACACCCCTCTCTTGAATTTATTGTGTAAACTATGCTTCAATCATTTTTCGGGCGCCATTGCCCCCATTGGGAGGGGACGTCCTCACCAAACTTCCATCATGATAAGGTTTCATTGGGGCGGGGATGCAGGAAAGGCCCAGAGACTTATGGCTGGAAAATGGTAACAGGAGATGAATTAACGAAGAGTGGAGTCTCTTTCAGGAATAGAAGAGAAGAAGTAAAGCGGAAAGCAAAACACTAAGTTGAAAAAAGGTGTTCGTTAATGAAGAATTGATCCTCATACGTAGCGATAAACCAACTGCGTGGATTCATTGATGCCACCGGCTACGAAGACAAAAATTGAGGAATTGGTTGTTGAAATAAGAAAAATGTGTTGAGGAAATACAAAGAAATGATATGGATTAATAAGAAATTTCATGATTGATGTTTGTGGAGAGGAGGAGAATATCCTTGGGGGATCAAAATAATTTTTGGTGGTGATGGCGTACCGACATGATGAAGCATCGTGTCATGTTTTTTTTTTGTTTTGTTTATTGTAATTTATTGACATAAATGACAAGATCAGAGGTAATGTGACACGATAACTAGACATATATGTATTTTATTATAATAGATTAAAATAGAAAATAGATAAAGTTCAGCGAGTACGTTTTCGATGACCCGGTCAAAGGCTGTCCTTTACTGTATCTTGACCACACATTAAGCCTTTTCCGGCGGAAGCCTTATTAAGATAAAAAAAAAGATAACTGAAATTTCAGACTTACAGTCGCCGGTGTTTGTCACCGGTGGTCTAAAGCATTTCCGGATTTCCGGATTTCCGGATTCATATTAAATAAATAGAGCCAATTAAAAAAGTGAAGACGAGTTAAAGTGAAAGGGAGTCAGCCGGGTGCGAGCTTGAAGGATCTCCGTTCGTCTTGTTTCGTTCAGTTCGGATTTGTTGATCTCCATTAATTAGAGTTAGAGCTGTGTGTCACATTCGCCTGCCCCAACAGACAAGGCTAACTCTAAACGAATAAAGCTTCCTTTTCAACTCGTCCAAATTGTGGAAGTTCGTTCCTTATAGTCAATCTTGTACCCCCAGCTGTCCGGCCGACGGTTTCTACAAAAATCCGGCAACATCACAGCGTGGAGAACGGCCGCCGGAGAAATTGTTAGGACGGGCCGTTGGTTTGGTACAGACCACTCCTTCTATAACCCGATTTTTTCGATTATCGATTTTCGATATTTATCTGTGGTACCTCGACACAAAACCTAGCTAAGAACACTCGCAGACGCTTATAGTACAACTGTGTAAATTTTCAAGAAATCGGTTCAGCCGTTTCGGAGTCTATAGGTAACGGACACACGCACACACACAGACACATACACACAAACAAAGTTCCATTTATAAATGAGTTTAGGTAAGTATGTATATGTACATATATTTATCGAAATAATGATTTGATACCACAGAACAGGAATATGGATTTAAATAAACATAATTTCATGTTCATTATTGTTCTTTTTTTTTTTTTAAATATCTGGACCATTGCTGCCTTTCGTCTAACGCTTCGTCAGGGACTAGTCGTTGGCAACTTTGATTATGTCTGATTGATTAGGACAGAATTATGAGAGATAGAACGTGAACACGCTTAAAATTACGAATATTGAAATACATAAAATTACGAATATATATATATATAACTAGTGCAAACTAATGGGTTGACAGTCCACTGTTTGTAGTTCGTAATTTTTAAGAAAAAAAATCACAAAAAAATTAACATGAAATTATGCTTATTTAAATCTATCTATCTATCTATCTACCTACCTATCTATCTATCTATCTATCTATCTATCTATCTATCTATCTATCTATCTATCTATCTATCTCTCTCTCTCTATATATATATATATATATGTGTGTGTGTGTGTGTGTGTGTGTGTGTGTGTGTGTGTGTGTGTGTGTGTGGTAATATTTTGATAATAATAAAGTAAATCACTACAGTGGACTGCCAAGCCATTAGATTGTACTATTTATATATAATGAAATAATTTCTTTTTATTCCATCCAATCCTGTCCATTTCGTACATTTATTTATATAGAAATGTTACGTAAATATTGATGCCATCTTGAATTTATTTCTAATTTCATTTTCTCTAATTAATCTAAATTTTAATATTCCTTTTTTTTTTTTCTCTTTAGCCATATAATTTCTTTATAGATTAGATTCTCGTTCTTTTATTCACATTTATTCGCACCCTGTTCTGGACTGAAACAAAAAAAAAAAAACAAGAAAAAAAATTTAAAGACCGTGTGAAGCCTGGCACCTTCCTTTTCTATATACGTTTTTTATATTTTTACTTATTTATTTTTGATCTATCAATTTCGACTTCTCTTTCTCTAGTTTGCAACATTTCCGTTCCATCTGCCAAAATGACGAGCTTGTTTTTTTTCTTTTTCTTCTTTTTCTCTTGCCTCTTTTTTCTTTCTTCCTCTATTTCTATTTTCTTCTTCATTTTCCTTTTCTATTCGCTACCCTTACTTCCGTTTTTTACATACACACATTCAAACAAATGATTTTATTTTAGCATAATGATTATGATCGCCTATAATGAGGGTGTTGAATTCACTCGCTAGTCGCTAGAATGTTCATCTGATTTTGGAAAATTTAAATTTTATATGTAATAAATAAATATTGGCTCTGTAAATATATAATTTTAATTATATTGAGCCCTTTGGCTGGGTCCATTTTAATATTTAATTTTTAATAATTAATATTAATAGGATTGCTTTAAGATTTTACCTTCAAGCCACTTCCTTTTAGATTTTTACATACATACATACATGCATATATATACCCAAAATTAGCAGCGAAATTTGTCAGCCAATCTAAATAATTAAATATATAGTATTTCTATATACATACAATCAGTCAGTCAGTTAAGTGCCATACGTGAAACACGCTTGGGCGATCATGTCTCGAAAGAGACATAAATGACTGGGCAGAAGATTATCCTGAAGTAGGTTGCCATTGTTTTCTGCGGTAGACTGGTTGCCGACCAAGGCTATAGAACCCAATCTGTCCTGTTATTTAACCCATAACTGGAAGGAAGAGACGGATTAATACCTTTCCCAAGGGTACGTGCGCGTAAGTGAATGCAATGAATTCAACTGGAATTCGAACTCGGCTCTCCGATTTCTCGTTCCGAGCCGATATCCACTGGACCACCACGCACACACTAGGTGCAAATAAATTCCCGAAATGTCATACGCTAAAAAAAAGATGATGTTAGGGGAGACAACTCTCCTCTGACGATTCAGTGACTCTTCACAAAAAAAAAACGGTTAAGGAAGAGCAACAACAACATGGCTGCTTGACAAACACCACGTGACGACGATGATATTGACATTCCGTATAAATCAATGCATAATAGTAACAATATCTTGTCTCAGGTGATGTAGGCCTCCGTGTTGAGTCTGCGACTATGTGGAAAGATGAATGGAGGTATAACATCGCCACCACTGGTGATCACTCCAAATACTTTCGTAATCACCATTAGACTCATCCAACTCTTTCTGAATCCTTTGCATCGTCAACTGATTAACACCCAAACACGCTGAAATATTAGTATTGGAGATTCCAGTGCGAATGCCAAGCAGTACAGCATGGCTTTTCCAAATCCCTGGCGGAGTGAGTTGGGTAATGGTGCTCTTTTTTTCTCACAGACGATGCTCAACTGACCCTACTATACTGGGCAGTCGACAAAATCAAAAACAAACAAGCGAATGCGCGAAAATAAAAATATAAAATGGCAAAAATTTATCCACCGCACCTTATACATATATGCACGTGTTCCACACACAAGAATATATCATTTATATCTACACAACGAGCAGAGCGCGGGAGAAACAAAAAGGATGGGTCATACATATAATATAAAAATTCTTTATTCTGGAGAAGCCATGTTTAGGAATTCAGATTTAAAGAAACTGGATTCATCTACTATGTTCAAGTCAAGGACATATTCCGTGAATGGGAAAACGGTGAGTCTTGGTTTTTCCCAAATTGAGGACTGCGAACCAGGCTTTTTTCTATATCTGGTAAATATATATTACCAAGGTGAAACGGCACCAAAGACTTGTAACTTGTAGCAATTGCTGGATAAAACAGATTTAGCTTCAGCACTGGCCCTTTGACCCAGACTAAAAAAGTAACCACTCAGCTTGACTGTTGTAAACGAACTGAATGATTGGACACTCTCCCCATTATATGAAGTGACGTCACTAACGTGTCCCATTTGACCTATGTACATAAAAGGGAGATAATCGCTTTTATCTCTACAATATCTTAAATAAGCATGACAGATACAAAATTAGTGTTTAGTCATAAGAGCCTAAGAGGCACTGATTTTTCTTGAATCAAACAATAGAAAATGAGAATATATGATGTATAATACGTTTACAGAATGAACAATATGCATGCCTGAGCTAGATACTGACCAACCGTTTTTGTCGCTGTTTAAAAGAAACGGAATGTCTATTTTGTCTCTTCAGCATAAAGAAGTAACAAGGGATCGCTTTCAGAATGTGGGTCCATTATGGTTCTTAATAACGTCCTGTCTTTCGATGCTCTAAGTAATTCCTATCTTCTTATATTGTTTTGCTCCTGTCCTACCATCCATTAACACCGACCCGTCAAATAGGTTACTTTATCTTTCATCTGTTTTTTTTTTTACCGTCAACATGACATATATGTTTGATATTCTCCAAGTATTCTTTCCCCTCTTCTTCTTCGATGTGCCCTGTCCCTTCAGGACGTAGGCGATCATGGCTCTCCACGTCTCCCTATCCCTTGTGGCTCTTAGTATGTTTGCTCCTGTTGCTCCTGGCAACCCCCGTTCCGTCATCCACCTGATCAGGCCCTGCAAATATATTATCCGCTGCCTTCCTCTGTCTCTCCTTCCTTCTATCTGACCAGTCAGTATCAGGTTCTCCAGACTCTCCTTCCTCATTGCATGTCCCAGGAACTTCAATTGTCTCTTCTTGATGCTCAGCATCAATTTCCTTTTTGTTGCCATTCTTTCTAACACCTCGTCGTTGCTTGTATGCTCAGTCCAAGATATCCGTAGCATCCTTCTGTAGAACCACATTTCGGCCGCTTCCAGTTTTGTCCTCATTTTCGATTATATTGTCCAGCATTCACTGCCGTATTGAAGAACTGACATCACGTAGCAGTCTAGCACTCTTTTCTTCGTTTCTATTGAGATTTTCCTGTGTGTTAGTATTTTGCTCATCTTCTGGAACTCGTCCTTTGCCATGCTAATTCGCCTTCGGATCTCCGTGTCGCACTTTCCATCTTCTGTTAGAACACTTCCTAGGTACTTAAATTCTTGTACTTGTTTGATTCTGTTATCCTCCACCTGTATTTGGCATTTTGGGTTGTATCTTTTGCTGATGACCATGCACTCAGTTTTCTTAAAGTTTATTTGTCGTCCCTTCTTGTCACTCTCCACTGCTACTTTCTGTATGAGGTCTTGTAGTTTCCTTTCCGTGTCCGCAATCAGAACTGTATCGTCCGCATACCTTATGTTGTTCAGGTTGTGGCCTCCAATAACAAATCCTGGCGTGTCATCTAGGGTCCTCAAAATATTCTCTCTGTATAGGTTGAACAAATCCGGTGAAAAGACACATTCCTTGTCTTACGCCTTTTTCTATCTTTGTGTATCTACTCAGGCTGTTTGCTGCCAGTAGAGATTCTTGATTATTCTTATGTCTTTGACAAAAATGTCGAGGTTGCCTAGCATCTCCATCAATTCTTTGTGTCGTATTTTGTCGAATACTTTCGCGTAGTCAATGAAGCATAGGTACAAGTCTTTCTTCATTTGTAATGCCCTTTCAGAGAGCATCCTAATCATGAATATGGCGTTCCTTGTTTCAGTATCTTTGACGAACCCGCACTGTTCCTGCCCTATCTCTGACCTGATTCTGCTTCTCGCTCTATTCATCAGGATTCTGACAAACAGTTTTGTAATGTGACTCATTAAGCTGATAGTTCTGTGTAGTTCGCACTCGTTTGCACCAGGTTTCTTCGGCAGCGCTATAAATATCGACTTGCATAGGTCGTCTGATACTATTCCGCTGCTATAAATTTCGTTTATTATGTCGGTAATCTTTTCTATGTCATATTCTTCTGAGGCTGTCAGCAGCTCTATCACTATGCCATCTGGACCAGGTGCTTTGTTTCTGTTCATTTTAGCCATTGCAGCTTCCAGTTCGGATTCTAGTATTTCCGGTCCATCCATCTCCTTGTGTATTCTCGGTTGTTCTCTCTTGTCGCAAAGGAGATCCTTTATATATTCTTCCCATCGCTGGAGTATTTCCTCTTTCTCTAATATGATTGTCACTTCCTTGGATTTTATGCATCCTGTTGAGGAGCAGGTTTTTTGTCCTGTCAGTTCTCTTATCTCTTTATGCATCTCTGCTTCGTTGTTCCTGCTCAGTCTCTCTACTTCTGCACATTTGTTGTTGAGCCATTCCTCTTTGGCTTGTCTGCATTTGTTCCTTATCTCCCTGTGAAGTTTTTTGTACTCTGATCCGTTTCTTGGCGTTATTTTTTGTCTCCTTTGCATCATGTAGAGGATCTTTTCGGTCATCCACTCGTTTTTTCTTCTGCGTCTGATTTCCTTTGGGGCTATGTTGTTCGCTGAGGTCACCATCGCTTCTTTTAGTGACTCCCATTTTGAGTATCCTTTTCCAATTTGTTCTTCATATTCCCTTCAATACTGTGCGCAAAATGTGATTATACTAATGACTGATAAGGCGCACATAAAGAACATATATATATATATAATCAAATTGACGGTCTATCTTGAGATCAGGTTCGAGCAATTTACGACAAAAACTACTTGCCAAACTATCTTATCAGTAAACCACTGAAAAAGAACAATTTTGGCACTAACCATAATCCCCTCTCAACAATATATATATATATATATATATATATATATATATATATATATATATATGCGTATGCCTTTTTATGTGTGTGCGTGTGCTTATAATTTATATATGTGTGTGTTTGCGTGCGTAACCTTTATGTATGTATGCGTATATTGATACAGCGAAAACCATATTTTTCTGTGAAAAAAATGAAATTGCCAAATAAAAAGTAAATTAAAAAAGATTAAACGAAAATGAAAACAGAAAGAAATCTTCACCCATCTGAAAGTAAAAACAACAAATAAATAACTGAATTGTTTAATGCAACCCCGGGATGAATATCCCAGTAAAAATTCAATAGCGTCCAATATTTTTAAAAGTACCCATCAGAGCCCATGGGACGGAAACATATTCAAAGACAATGAACTCAATAAACAAGAGATTGATAGAAGAGGCGGTAAATAACAAGAAACAAGTAATAAAATGCACCATCAAACAGTGAAAATAATAAACATATACATATATATATGGGGGGGGGTGTAAAATGCGATGGGTAAATTGTCACATTTAATATATATTATTTTAACTTGAGCATGCGCGTTTTTTTATTTTTATTTTGTCGACTTCATAGAATAGTCGGGTCAGGTAGGCACCGGGTGAAAAAAAACTATGATGCAATTCACTCCGTCAGAAACGACATACTTTACTGCTTGGCATTCACACCAGAATCTCCAGTACGAATATTTTAGAGTGTTTGGGTGTGCAGAGGATTCCGAAAGAGCTACAATGGTGATTAGAATGTGTTGGAGTGATTACTAGTGATGGTGATGTTATAACTTCAAGTGTCGTGATGAAACTGTACTGCCCTGAGTCAATAAGGTCGCTACTGGAAGACCTTATGTCTGGCGAGAGAGCTCTGCACCATGCCACACAAGCAGAAGAACCCAGTCAGACAATTTATGGGACTACATAATCCCTTACACGTAGCATCTAATCCCACCAAAATGCACCTCCTTGATTATGATGCGTGAGGCTCAGTTGATCGAGAAACCAACAAAAAGCATTGTATATAAAAAGTCAATCCAAGTGGCTATTTTGAGGGAAACACACACACACACACACACACACACACACACACACACACACACACACACGCACACGCACACACACAAACGCACACACGCACACAAACGCACACGCACACACACACACGCACACACACGTTCACACACACACACACACACGCACGCACACACACACACACACACACACACACACACACACACACAAACATATGTCTGTCACTTTTCCGATAACAATTCTTCACCTGAAGAAAATATGTAAATGAATAAAACCCGAAATACATACGCAAAAAGTAAATGAAAGCTATCTTATTCTTATATTATCCACAATTGTGATATACAGAATAACGAGGTAGATGCTCATTCAGAAGCACAAAGTACCTAACGATTAAAATGTATCTACGGATCTCTATAGATAGATAGATAGATAGATAGATAGATAGATAGATATGGATGTAAATAAATATATATGTGTATGTGCACTCAAATGCATATCAATATATAAATATTAATCACATTTCTTTTCTTTTTCATCTCCTCCTTTCTTTCCACGATTTTTGTTTTCTGTCTTTTTTAAGTTTCGGTATACATCTAACTAATTTTACTTTACTTAAGTTAATAAAAATACTAGAGAAAACCATTTACATAAAACAATTGCAATATGAACACTGGTAAAAAAAGATGTTACTGAATATTAGTTTTATAAGTCCCAAAAATTCATTTGTTCTTGTCCTTTGTGGTTATAGACGTTGGTTAGTTCCTGTGACTTGACCCGAAGAGTTCTGCGTTCAATACCAGGCTTCAGCTTCTACCAGAAAGAGACTCTCAGCAAAGGGGATGGTTATGATATATCCCAGTGATTGTTCGAAATTCCTCGCATGTGAAGAAAGCCGTAACATTCAACGGCCGATACGTCGTACAAGTGGCAGCAAAGCTGAGGACAATAGTCCGAATTATGTAAATGGATGAAAATGTTCGTTTTTTTTTTAAAAAAAACAGTGAGAATCACCCTTTGAAAGACCCGGGGACAACTCGAGGTGGTGGATTACAAAATAAATGGCAGTTTATACGGATAAAATTGGAATAAAATATTATCATTATTAAAAATTATTAGCGAAGTCTGATTTTTGTTAATCTATTCTTTTTTTTTATATGCGAAGTCCTTTTAGGAACTAGGCGATCATGGTTCTCCACAATTTCCTATCCTTTTAAGCTCTTAACAAATTTGGTCATTTCGTTATTTCTCTTAAAGCTAGTTCCACCATCCAATTACTCAAGTTCATCAAGTACGTTATTCGTTTTTTTTCTCAGTCGCCTCTTGCCTTCTATCTCCCTTGTAAGAATTAGATTTCGCAAGCTTTGCTTCCTCATTATGTGACCATGAAATTTCAACTCTCTCTTGAAGATCTCAAGTATAAATTTTCATTTTCTGATTTCTATTTTCTCGTCGTTGCTCATATATATTCGGTCCATGGCATCCTCAGCATCCTTCTGTAGAACAACATATCTACTGCTTCAAGTCTCCTCTTCATCCTTGAGGAGATTATCTAGCATTCAATGAAGAACTAATATTATTTACAAGGTTTCGGTGACAGGAGGAAGTTTGGTCAGATAATAGGGGAAAATAACGGTTAACCCTAGACTTGAACAGACTGAATGTACTGATGGATGTCTGTTCTACTGGGTAGTGTTTGGCGAAGAGAAGCTGTTCGGGTGGAACTTACTACTCACTAACGGAATACGGACAGAATGTGGATGGTTTATTACATATGAAGGAACATAGCGAATCCTATCCGTGAAGGTTAGAACTGACGGAACCAAAGAAAAGAGTTCGTCCGAATAATTTCCACAGAAGATGCACTAGAGAAACAAGAGCCATTATGGGAAATAATTTCTCACCCACAAGGATTCGGAGACGCTTTTGGTCACTATCGAAACAGGGAAATGAGGACTGGAAAGTTCCTGTCCATCTATTACATCAGTTATAATAAGAAAAAAAATCCTTTCAAAAATTACTGTTTTCTACAAGCAGAAACAACTTTGAAAAATATTTGACATTAAAGATAGACTACTGCTTGTAGAAAACAGTAATTTTTGAAAAGATTTTTTCTATTATTATGACGTCGGTAGCAACGCCTGTTCCTCTTTGGTCAATAAAGATATTATAGATAAACTACTGCTTGTAGAAAACAGTAATTTTTGAAATGATTTTTTTCCTATTATAACGTCGGTAGCAACGCCTGTTCCTCTTTGGTTATTAAAGATAAACTACTGCTTGTAGAAAACAGTAATGTTTGAAAGGGACATGATTGACTTGGCAGAATATTATCTCAAAGTAGGTTGTCATTATTTTCTGTGGTAGACTGGCTGCCAGCCAAGGCTATAGAATCCAATCTGTCCTATTATTTAATACATAACTGGAGGTAAGAGACGGGTTAATACCTTTTCTAAGGGTATTTGTGCGTAAATGAATGCGAGGAATTCAACTGGAATTCCAACTCGGCTCCCCGATTTGTCGTTCCGAGTCGATATTCACTGCATCGCAAAGTACGATATTGAAATTCAAAGACGCATTGGGATAGACAAAACTAAAGCAGAGTATTAAGAAACACGAATACGAAAATAAACTATTGGAAAATTTCAGTCTTCCTTACAGATGAAAAAAAGACTTAAAGCAACAGAAATTTGGTTCTACAGAGGGATGCTGGGGATACCTTACAATGAATATGGGAGAAATGAGGAAATTTTGGAGAAAACTGAAACTAAAAGGACCCTTATAGTTAACATCAAAAAGAAGATTTAAATTTTTTGGCCACCTCATACGGTAAGGGATTTTGGAAAATCTTATGGTCAAAGGACAGATTTAAGATAAGAAAAACAAGAGAAAACAACATATAATATACTTAGGATCTTGAGTAAACAGATGCCGGAGCAAGTTTTAAGAGAGATAATTAAGAGTCAAATTTTCTTAAGAGCCACGGAGGACAGAAAATTGTGGAGAGCTGTGATCGACTACGCCCTGCAAAAAATCAATAATACTCCGACGATCCCGCCGCCTGCGCAAGATTTTTCCATTTGGTTTAGTTTTTGACGCCGTTTTTGTAGAATTATTCCTGTCAATTCACTGACGCGTTGCATCTGCTGGGCGTATGAATACACATTTTTCGTCTAATCTATTGTGTACGCTGCCACAGCTGTGCAAAAACTAAGGTATAGGCTATGGTGACCCCTTACGAGGAATGGACTCTTCCTATTGTAATATATAGTTACCTTCGTGACTCCTGAGAAATCAATTAACTGAAGCAGTTTACGAAGGCAGTTAACAGCAGTTGACGACAGCTACTAGTCAGGCAACAAGCAGCGTAATAATACCTTCGGACTTACTTATTTCTAGTTACTTATTATTAACATTTCCTTTGACTATCTAGTTTCTTGTTATACTAATACACTGCTTTGAACCTATTTTCTTGATTTGTGTCTTACTTTCGGCACAAAACGGTCACTACAATTTTGCGGTGAGGTTCGCCACAATTCCTCAACAAATTGGCGACGAAGACCCACAATATTATAGTTGTGTAATCTAAGTTTGCTTTTAACTAACTTGTATGATTAGTAGTGAGGATAATATTCGTCACTAGAATTGATACCTATAACTGGAAATTGCTTATGATGCAGGCAAATATAAACGAAAGACATCAATCACAAAACGACAAATAAATTTGCTACTTGGCTCCTTAGAGAAAACAATAACAAATAAAAGTGACTCCCTAATATAATGTGTGTGTGTGTCCAAGCCGCATGCACCCTAGGTGGGTTGAGCCAGCTTCCTCCCCGACAGAGAAAGTTTCATTGGGATTTGTTTAAGGGCAGGGTCTCAAGTCCTACCCTGTTACTTTAACCCATAACTGGAGGGAAGGTACGGATTAATACCTTTCCCAAGGGTACTAGCGTGTAAGTGATCGCATGGTATTCAACTGGAATTCGAAATCGGCTCACCGATTTCTCTTTTCGAGCCGACATCCACTGCACCACAACGCACATCCGTCAACGTTGTTGATGATTCAAAATGTTCCCTTCAAAAGATTTTTTGAGTGAACATGAAAGCTAGATTAAAATGATTTTTCAGAATATTTTTGACAAACCCTATAAAATATAGAATGGACAGTTATATTCTTGGAAAGGAAAATGAAAGAATAATAAAACAATAAAACTGATAGCTGAAAAAACAAGACAAAGAGATGTAAAAAAAAAAACACTGACGGGCAGCTATCGTCGCCACTTGATCTAAGTAGTTCCACCAATTAGAAGACAACTTCACTGCAACGCTTGAATTCACACAGTCAGGATGTTTAAAACGATGCTTAAATGTTCCTCGACATAAATCAAGAAATATAATATTTTTAAAAAAATTTAAATGGCGTCCAACTTCTCTGTCAAGTCACAAAGATTTATACACGGTAACCAAATATGCCGAACATTGATTGATCACCGTCGCTACACTGTCACGATTCGGTGAACAGGGAAAATTGAATAAATGCGATTTTTCGCACTACAAAATGACATTTTAATGTTTTTACAGAAGGTAATAATACATACAGCCATTATCACACACACACACACACACACAAATATATATATATATATATATATATATATATATATATATATATATATATATATGCCTACATCCATAACCACACGGTCGTACATTGTTACACGCAGAAAATAAATTCTTACATACATACAGCTATTTGGGAAATTCACTGTGTTGTAGCTGTTAGTTAGATCAATTACGACTAAGTAGTGAATTATATTCTCACTGAGTGCTCCAAATAATCGGCCTTGTGTCAGATCTAAGCTACGATTAGAAAACCAATTTGGGCACCTCGGCGTGAGGTAGTGGTTAGAAAGCTTGTCTCGCTAGAACAGTTACGACTGAGTAGTGATTTCGATCGTGAGTGCTCAAAACATTCGGCCTTGTGTCACATCTAAGCTACGCTTAGAAAATTATTTCGGGAACCTCGACGAGAGGTAATGGTTGGAAATCTTGTCTCGCTTGAACAGTTAAGACTGAGTAGTGAGTTCTATTCTCACTGAGTGCACCGTAACTTTGGCCTTAAGCCACATCTAAGCTGCGCTTAGAAAATCACCGCACATATATATATATATATTTATTATAAATTATGTTTTAGAACATGTACGTTATTTTTTAATATATGTCCTCAACAATCCCGAAGAAACGTACCCAACGTTGAAACAAACATATGATTGTCGAGGACATATATTAAAAAATAATGTACATGTTCTAAAACATAATTTATAATAAATATTCACAGCTCTATACATCATATATCGAGCACTGTTTTAAATTAATATTTTGGACGGAAAAAATTATTTCTTTTTTCTGTACCCACTCACATATATATATATATATATATATATATATAGTAGTATTCATTTTAAAGAAGCCGTTCAATCTTATTTTTGATCAACTGTCAACAAATACAAAAATCGATTCTATAACTATAAATTGACTTTAAATTATTATAAATACAATAACAGCACTGCCCTTACCAGATATTTTTGGCAATTAAAAAACAGCAACAACCTAAATATTACCTGTGACATCATCGCAAAAATCCAATCTGATAATGGAATAGAAAATAGATATAACTTATGCCTTTTAGAAAAAACTTGTCATCTTAAAACACCTGAATAACCCCTAATATATTAAACAAAAGAAGTGAATTGATGACTACATGTAAACATAGAAATAAATATCTGCTTAAATATTCAGACTGTTACTAACCCAACCCCACTTTACTCTTTCTTTTTTTTATATTTTATCTATTCTTTTTTTTATTATTTATATTTAATCATTTTAATTTTTTTTCTGTTATTTTATTATCATTTTATTATCATTTTATTATCATTTTATATAAATTTATTATCATTTTATTATCATTTTATATAAATTTATTATCATTTTATTATCATTTTATATAAATTTATTATCATTTTATTATCATTTTATTATCATTTTATATAAATTTATTATCATTTTATTATCATTTTATTATCATTTTATTATCATTTTATATAAATTTATTATCATTTTATCATTTTATTATCATTTTATATAAATTTATTATCATTTTATTATCATTTTATTATCATTTTATATAAATGCATACATGCATATGCATTTATATTTTCTTCCTCACCTTTTTTCCAATGCCCTCGTCAACAGAAAATAAAATAAATTAAATAAAGAAAAGTTACCCGACTTGTAACTTACTTTTATGATGGTTCTAAATTTAATATTTCTTTAAAAAAAAAACTCCTACCATTTAACTTTCATTTTTAGGTTTCGGTATAAAACAAATTGAAATTGTACATTTAATAAATGAAAAAATTGACCTCCCAGATTTATAATTTATAACGATCTTAAACAACGCCAGTCCAAAAAAAAAAAATTAAAATCTAAGAGCAGTCAGTTCACATTATGCACGAGATAATTTCCTAGAGCAGGAAACTCAGTGTTGTGCTTGAGACGTAGAATAACACATCACTCAATAAGTCCCGGGCCTGACATATTAGCGCCACTAATATAAAAGCCATACGATTTGTATAAAGTACTAACCTTCAACTGGCACGTGACCAACTTTGGGCCTAATTAGTTTACAAATTATAATATTTAAATGAAGCAACTATGGTAAATTTTCAAAACAATGGAAAATACTGTTCAAGCAAAGCAATGGCTTGATAAGTGTTATTCAAACTCTGCTCCTATGGAAACAACGGTTAAGTTGTGGTATGCTGACTTTAAACACGATCTTACAGACACAATGATGTTGAACGCTCAGTTCGCCTAAAATCAGCACTTGTCCCGGAAAACACTAAAGAAATCCACAAACTCGTTTTGGCCGATCGTAAATTGAAGCTTCGTGAGATAGCAACGAAGTTAAAAGCTATGTTCAAAGTGGCTGCCGCGTTTGCTCACAGTGGAACAAAAACAACAACGCGTCGACGATTCAGAGCGTTGTTTGCAACTGTTTGAACGCAACAAAAAATGTTTTTGCATACATATGTGACAATGGGTAAAACATGATTCTACCGTTTCACTCCGGAGTCAAATCGGCAGTTAGTTGAGTGGACAGCAGCAAGTGAAACTGCCCAAAGTGACTTAAGACGAAAATATCAACAGGCAAGGTTATGGTTTCCGTAATTTGGGAAATTTTGGATGTGCAAGGTATTTTGTTCATCGATTAACTTGAGAAAGGAAGAGCCATCAACAGCGAATATTATGTAGCATTATTGGTGCGTTTGAAGGAAAAAAATCAGAAAAAACGGCCACAAATAACAATAGATTGGGTTCTATAGCTTTGGCTGCCGACCAGTCTACCGCAGATAGAAATGACAATTTGCTGCGGGATAATCTTCTACTCAGTCAGTCATGTCTGTCTCAAGACATAATCGCCTAAGTGTATCTCACGTATGACACTCGACTGACTGGTTAAATGCAACTATACTATCAGTTTCTTTTCTTGCCTGTGGAACTCTTTTTAATCTTCAAAATGTTTAAGGCAATGCAAATCTCTGTCTCTTGTTTTCCTAATTATTTATTCTGGCTCCTTACTAATGTTTCTGCATTCTAATTCAGCCACATCCAGTAACACCTTATGTCAAAATGACTTTACTGCCGTGCTTTGAGTGAACATATCTAAACTTATTTATAAATGGAACTTTATCTGTGTGTGCGTCTGTCTGTGTGTCAGTTACCTATAGACTCCGAAACGGCTGAACCGATTTTCTTGAAAATTTACACAGTTGTACTATAAGCGTCTGCGAGTGTTCTTAGCTAGGTTTTGTGTTGAGGTACACCTGATAAATATCGAAAATCGATAATCGAAAAAATCGGGTTATAGAAGGAGTGGTCCGATTTTAATCAAATTTGATACACTCATAGACAAAGACATAAGAAACGATATTCAGAAGTTTCAAGGTTGCAGTTCTTACAATAATCCAGAAAATGGATTATATATATGTAAAAGGCAAGATGTTTGTGTGTGTGTCTGTTTATCTGTCTGTATGTCCTTTATACAAATCCACAATTTTTATCCGATTCTCACCAAACTTCACACAAATATTCTTTAGGCTGAGTCTGATCTCCAGGACCATAGATTAGTTTTAAAGATTTCAACGAGCAACGTTCTGTACTGCTAGTCTTTTTAATAAATGTACGAGTAACCAGATACTTTTCCACACTGCCGCGCTGAGCGAAGCAAACACCACAGGATCTTTTGGCAGACTTGCTTATTGTCTGTCTTCATGGCGAGAACCCACTGCGGACGATGCCCATAGCTCACATTGTTCCCTGTTTCGATAAATGTGTTTCAGAAGAAACACTAATATATGATTGGATTTAATTCTATCAGTACTAGATATAGTAATATCGATTAGATTTATGAATAATTTTGAGATATCTTACATTACGATCTGTTAACGAGACGGCGATAATTGAATATCGTCAATATGATTGATTCAACAAACCAACATATTTTTATTCCTAGCGGACATATTAATTATAAAAAAAATCAAATTCTCACTCAGACAAGAATGAATACAAACAAATTAAATAAAGTCTAGATGTTTTTGCCGGGACGTTGACTTGTTGACAGACACTGAAGCTTTGACTTAATCAAATGATTAGAACGTCTCTGAGGACCTTCCAGCAACTTCGCCTATGGAAATGACCGTTCAAGTATAGTACGGAATTGGTGCAATGTTTAGAGAAGACATCGCAGTGACCGTCAGAATTCTCTAGTGCCACTCGAAAGCAGGGTTTACATGGAGTGAAAATGAAACTGAACGAGAAACTAAAATTATGAAGATGGGGTAAACGATAAAAAAATGTTCTTATGTTGGTTTGTATATATCTAAACTTATTTATAAATGGAAATTTGTCTGTGTGTGTGTGTGTGTGTGTGTGTGTCTGTGTCTGTTTGTCCGTTATCTATAGACTCCGAAACGGCTGAACCGATTTTCTTGAAAATTTACACAGTTTACACGCGTCTGCGTGTGTTCTTAGCTAGGTTTTGTGTCGAGGTACCCCTGATAAATATCGAAAATCGATAATCGAAAAAATTGGGTTATAGAAGGAGTGGTCCGATGTTAATCAAATTTGATACACTCATAGACAAAGACATAAGAAACGATATTCAGAAGTTTCAAGGTTTCAGTTCTTACAATAGTGCAGACAATCGATAATATATATATATAAAAGGCAAGATGTTTGTGTGTCTGTTTATCTGCCGGTATGTCTGGGTTTTTTTTTCAGCCATTTTATTTTAGTTTTTGCTTCGGGTTCGGCTCTAAGTAGGGATAATTGTAGTTCTTAGTCTCAGCCATGATATCATTTACTCAGAGGACTTATTTAGCCTTCAAAATTAAGTTTACGATGAAAAAACTTATTTGATAACGATACCAGGAAATCAAAATTTGACTTACATCCATTCATTTTTCTTTGAGTCTACGGTTTCGCTTTAACTGGAAACAACTATTTCTTTTTAGTTTTTCGTGCCAACGTCCAAAGAGTCTGAGTTCCAGGACCCTGGATTAGTTTTAAAGCTTTCATTACACCCGAGCAACGCCGGGCTATACTGTTAGTGTTATTATAGACACAACGTTTGTCCTCTGGTTATTATCAAAATTGCTCTCCAGGACCTAGATAAGAATTGTTAGTTCTGTGTAGCGAAACTCTATGTAGATCTTAGATAATTAGCTATTCTATCGCCTTTCTTAGATAATTATTATGAATTTTTAATACGCTATGGCTAATATAGCGTATGAATTTCAGTGCCCACTACAAGACTGCGTTTCTTGTCATAAATCAATGTCACTTATCAATATCATAAAGAAATTAACCCATAATTTACAAGATCCATTAAGGAAAATTCCGGTCGAAAATACAAAAATACTATTTAAAATCACAATATATTAGAGAGGCACTATATATCAAACAATTCTATCTTAACATCAATCTTCTATTGTGGAGTCCTGGGTATGACGGTAATCTACGTCCGGCAGTAAAGCCTCTGATTGGAAGGTTAGGGGAACCTCTTAATTGCTGTTGTTCCAAGACTCTTAACCGGAGTGTAAGGGCAAATAGTTAACCCCTAAACTGGGGTCAAAACACTATAAAAGTATAAACAACTTTTATAGAAGGAAAAATTTATTGAAGAATAAAATTTATTGAAGGAAAAAATTATTACCATAACACATTGTTGGAGAACAAAATTACTGCCATAAATACATTTTTGAATAGAAAACTAGAAGATATTTTCAGTTTTTGAAATAAAAAAATACATTTTCATCAAAATCTGATAAAATCAACCTTCTTAAAAATGCCTTAAAACCCTACCTTTTTGGCATTAAATAACCCACAGAAGTTTATATGCAATTAAACAAAACTCACTCACTCAAACTTCTATTGTGGAAGTAGAGTATTGGAAGTTTTTTTTAATAGAAAGATGCTCACGCTTTTTCTAGTATCGCGAGGAACGTGAGAGCCTTGAAAGAACGCTTCTTTTAAAAGAAACACAAAATAAATTATGTTACAGTGAAAACATGAGGAAACAATAACATCGGAAATATAACTCACTTGGGAATGGCCAGTAAAGTGGCTGAAAGCTCTTGGAAAAATAATAATGGCAGAATATTTTTAAATAACTTATCTTCAGCAAAAGAATATAGGAATAGATTAAAAATTAATAAAATCTTTCTTATCGATAGTTTTCAAAGAAACATGTTTAAAAAAAAGATTGATGCACACACACACACACACACACATATATATATATATATACATATATATATATGGCATATTTATAAAAAAAGAAAATAACTTAGACTGAAAATTCTTGAGAGTTGCACTATCGAATGTTATAAGAATATGAGTCCAGGATATACATTCAGAAGAGCGAGGACATGACAATAGTGCCTTCACGAAATTTCTAAGTCGGATTGACTGAAATGATATTCAGTCAGTCAGTTAAGTGCCATACGTGATACACGTTTTGGGTGATAATGTCTCGAAAGAGACATGACTGACTAGGCAAAAGATTATTCCGCAGTAGGTTGCCATTTCTTTCAGCGGTAGACTGGTTGCCAGCCAAGTTATAGAACTCAGTTTGTCCTATTTTTTAACCCATAACTGGAGGTAAGAGACGGATTAATACCTCCTCCAAGTGTATTTGTGTGTAAGGAATTCAACCGGCATTCGAACTCGGCACTTCGATTTGTCGTTCCGAGTCAATATCCACTGCACCACAGTCTGGGCAGTTCTTGCCATATATGGCAGAAATACTCTATTTGGGGCCTGATCTGGCTTTTGTAAAGGTAAAGGATCGCGGAAGGTGTGAGGTACTTGCTGAAGCGTAACGGGGTCAGCCATTTTTCCTGCATCCTTAGCAAATGATGAATTTTGAAGACTAAATAAGTCCTCTGAGTAAATGGTATCATGGCTGAGACTAAGAACTACAATTATACCTACTTAGAGCCGAACCCGAAGCAAAAACTAAAATAAAATGTCTGAAAAAAATACAAACATACCGGCAGATAAACAGACACACAAACATCTTGCCTTATATATATATATATATTATCGAGAGAAAAGAAAGAGAGACAGAGACGCAGAGAAATGAGAGAAAGTAATTGTCAAGTAACCACATTTAAAAGTACTTTTTAAAAAATTATTTATTAAATATAAAATTGATATAAAGAAACTGGATATTAGAGGAAAGATTTTGACATGAGGTTTTATTTAAAATTCGAAATAGGCACCAGATTTTGCAACCAGCCCAAGAATCGCATCAACTGATTTCACCAGAAATTCCTTTGGTTGGAAGACATAACTCGCCGTTCAAATTCTTCTAAAGTCTTAGTTTTGTAAAGTAAACTTTCTCATTTAACTAACTTCAAAGAAAAAATATCACAGGGTGTTAAATCAGGACTCTTGCCTGGCCACTCATAAATAAATATACATGACATTCTATCGTCACAGAGCTGAGCCTGAATTTTCGAATTACGCGATAAACGGTTGTTCTCTCAGGGAGGTGTCCTGTCTTGAGTGACTATAGGGATTTAGGCTCGACCCAGATTTCAAATGGAACTCGTACATACGATCATTTGCTAAGGATTCAGGAAAAATGGCTGACCCCGTTACGCTTCAGCAAGTACCTCACTCCTTCCGCGATCCTTTACCTTTTCATTACCTGGGTAATCATTACCTGGGTAATGATTTATTTTACAAATACTTTCCACCAGACAAAAGGTATCATGTCTCTTGTTAGCTATTTTCAATGAAAGTATTTAGACGAACTATATTCTACAGATCCACCAGTTGTAACGTTTACAGCTAAGATCCACCCTACCACGAACACCGAATCAAAACACCCTCATTCCCTTCTTATTCGATCATTAAGATGGAAGGTAAACTTGGGCAGCTTCTTCCTGAAACACCTGATTAGTGAAAACGACTTTTAAGAGAAATCTTCGTCGATTAATACAATTTTAACTCATGCTTAACCGTTATTTCCTCACATATCCTCATAATCTGTTCCCCTTTAATTTTACCTGTAACGTGCTACCTTGAGTGGCTCTTTGACCTTGTGAAGTATGAACATTATGGTACATGCATATGTGTACAGGGTGCGATCTTTAAATTGTCATCTAAATTGCACAGTAATGAAAACATCTCCTTTAACAAATATATTTACAAAAATTAGAGAAAAATATCTTGAAATAGTAAAGAATAAATTTATTCAATAAAATCTTTATTGGCTTCAACTACTATCTCCAGAAAACTTCCGAATATTCTGCAACTCTTCTGGGGTGGTGGTCTCCTTGTTTAAGCTTGTGAATTCAGCTATGATCATTGCCTTCATTTCATCTTTGGGTGTACACGGAGTTTTGTTTATCTCTCATTCGACTGCATCCAAAACACGATGATCAAGCAGAGTTAGGTGGCCTGATGTAAGGGGTGATGTAGTCGCATAAATTTTCTGATCGCCATGACTGGGTTCTCCTGCTTCTGTGGCATGGTGTAGAGTTCTGTTGCCAGGCATAGGGTCTTCCAGTAACCACCCTCTTGACCCAGGTCAGCACTACCTCTTCAAGGCACTTGATGTAGGGCTCCGTGTTGATTCTAAGACTCTATAGTAAGATGAATGGAGACATAACGTCAGCATTACTTGAGATCACCCTAAACATATTCGTAATCACGCTTTCCGAATCCCATGCACTGTCCTCAGATCGACAACCAAACACTCCGAAATTTTCGTATTGGAGCTTCCGGCACAAATGACAAGCAGTACAACATGCCGTTTTCACATTTTTTGGCGGAATGTATTGTGTCATGATACTCTTTTTTTCTCATAAATAGTACCCAACTGACCCGACTATATTCTGCATATGACAAAATCAAAAACAAACAAAACTCGAAGTTAAAAATATAAAATGGCGATAATTTACCCAGCTCACTTTTTATACGTATATATTTGATTTATACTCGAGTCACATTCATATCGATTCATTCTTTCTTGTTTCGATTTCATTTAAAAAAAAAAAACTCTGAATGGGATTATTTCGATTGTCTTTTAATTTTAAACCAGTAATATAAGTTAATGTGATGGTTTATCTTTTTCTTTATCTCACTTTGTATTCTCTTTTCACGAATTCTTTCTCTGCAGAGAATTGTGTAAATCACACGTCCGACAATCGGATTTCGCATAAAATTACGTCACTATCCTACCCCATCGACA
This sequence comes from Ascarosepion bandense, assembly GCA_037127315.1. Lineage (NCBI taxonomy): Eukaryota > Metazoa > Mollusca > Cephalopoda > Sepiida > Sepiidae > Ascarosepion > Ascarosepion bandense. The sequence goes on along the minus strand of JBBBDQ010000357.1, from coordinate 7,766,631 downwards.
AATGATCGCGATGTTTCGTTTAATTATTCAAGGTGTCATAACTGATTTGCTATGTAAGTTTTCTTTCCTATTTTTTTTTTTATGCAACAATTTTTTGTGATTATCGCTTCATTTAAAATTTGCTTGTTTACACCAAACCGGAAAAATCTAATTAAAACCTGAAATTCTGATTTAATTAAACAGCTTCTATTATAGGCGATGTTTTCATTTAATTTACCTGCTTATTTATTTTATTTTATTTTGTTTATTTTTTGTCATAATTTTGATGCAAAATCGTTCGTGCGAATTGGCATGTAACACTTAGAAAAGAAAACTCATCATTCTTCAGTTATTTTATTAAATGTCGGTGCTAAATGGCCCCAATCAAGGTCCCAAATTTTGTAAAAATGTTTCACAATAATGAAGCCTTAATCATTATTTATTTACCAAAAAATCTTATTCTGAAACCTTTTACCTCTTGCAAATATTTTTTTCTGTATTAAAACACGTATAGATTTTTAATGATAACAATTTTGTTATAGAAGAATTTTTTGTAGGCGCTACATTACATCCAAGTTTGGTTCCATGCTATAAATTGAAAATAAATAGTGACTATTAACGTCCGATGGAATTTTTAATTTAGTCGAACCGAAGTAGATCAGTAAATGCCATCTTTATTTGTTCGTAATTTATAGTTTGCCAACGCAAAGTATTTTTTTTTTTTTTTTTTTTTTTTTTTTTTTATATAAGCGTTTCACCCCGAGCAAGGCATGTCACTGCCACTACTGTGCAGGGGGCTACGTAGAGTGGAGAAAAGGCTGATTAAATATAGGAAATAACAGAGGGTGGGTGATAGGCGGGTGAGGATACCGAGAATGAGGGTTGGGTAGATGAGAGTGTTGTGAGAATAGTTGGGAGTTAGTGTGATAGGAGGTGTCTATTGACCCTACATTTAAACACCTGGAGATTGTAACTGTCGGGAAAGCAGACTTGTGGAAGGGAGTTCCGCAGGCGGGAAGCGCGAGAAAAGAAGCTGTTGGAGTAGAATTTACGGTTACATCTTATTTGTTTAACTGTAAAAGGGTGGGACCTAGTTGCTAATCTAGTATCTCGTGTAAATTCGTGCTTAGGCGGCACCAGTGATCTAAGCTCATCGGAGCAGAAGCCATGAAAGTACTTGTAGAAGAGGCACAGGGAGTCAAAAAAGTGTGAGAAAAATGATGAGGAAGTTTTAGAGATGTTTATCATTTGTTGCAACCAGCAATATTGGTGATTTTACTAATGAAATCACTAACGTCATCTGGGTTTTGAAATTAGCCTAACACAAGTACAACATTTTCTATTTGTTCATAGGCTTCATTGTGGGACTAATATTTTTTTGCAGTGATTGGTGATATTCTATATGAGTGGTTTAAGTTTGATTTTAGAAAACTACAAGACAAGTGCCTTTTAATCAGTCAGTTAAGTTATGTGATACCCGATTGGACGATCGTGTCTCTTTCGATTCATGAACAACCCGCACAGGTCGGGTATGCATCATCATCCCTCAGTTTCTTCTCTCTCTTCGGGTAGAGTGCTGCTCAGTTGTGTGTCTTTTCGAGAGCAGGTGGACAGTCGAGAAAAATAAAACACTTAAAAGTGCCCGGCTCGGGTAACAGATGCCTCCGGCTGCACAATCCCATTTTAGTGGAGTGGATCTGTCATCCCCAAGCAAGACCAGTACAACCGTCGGTTGCGGAGGCTGAGCAGTTTTTATCTTTAGTCTGTGTTTATGCACTCGAGTCCACACATTTAAAACTGACCTCCTGGTCGGTAAATAAACTAACTAGACAGAAAATTTTCTTCGTGTAGTTTGCCGTTTCTTTATGCGATGAACTTGTTGTCAACCAAGGCTAGAGGATCCAATTTGTCCTGCGATTCAACCCACAGCTGGTGGAAAAATAGGTGGATTAATACATTTCACAAGGCTATTTGCCACTAAGTAAATATAACGAAACTGATTAGAATTGGAACAAGGCTCTCAGATTAGCAATTAACAAAACTGTTTTCCATTAAACCAAAAGACACATCTGCCCTTTAATAAATAGCTTAATTACTTATTAATTGTTGTGGTAAATGAGAAATAATCACTCACATGACCTCGTGACGTGTAGGTGACAAACACAACAGTCAGTCATCCGCAGACAGATCCGTTTCGCTGTACGGTTAGATATCCGACTGTTCTAGCCAGGATTGAGACCCGATCGAAGTAACATCAGTCAGCGATTCTATCTCTACGCCATTGGCTCTCGGAAGAGGAAAGCAGACTTTAACGTGTTATATACAATGTAAATATATGGGTTAAAATAAGATGTATAATTGTATTCTGAACAAAATTTGGGATAATAAAACAAAGTGGAAAATAGAAAATATTTTTTAGTGATGCGTTTTACCCAGATAGTAGGTGTCGTAGGCTATAGTAGGCTATATATATATATATATTTCTGCGAACGTGTTATGTCGCCAAGTATAAATGAATAACTCAACAACAGAATCAGAATATAAGTTGTATTCCGCGGAAAGACGGTTAGTATGTACAGAAGTGATTAGTAATATTTACAATAGAAAGATACAAGAGTCCAATCCGTCGTAAGATGTGTGTATACGTGATTACTTCCGGTACGCCACCGGAAGTGTGACTAACTCTTCACTGACTCGCACTGACTCTTCAGTAACTCATTAGAGACTCTCAAGTGACTCTCTACCGACTGTATTTACTAGCCTTCCCACGTAGGCTGGATGTGACACATGGTCATTTTATAGTGGGTATTCCCGGCCATATAGCCGGTCCAAAAATGTCTGTCTATTTTTCCCCAGTCGTGGTTCTACCCTTCGGCGGAACAACGACTGGGTTATTGCTCTCTGCTCGGAAGCAGAGAGCGCCCTCTACCCGAAAGCAGAGAGCTGACAGTGTCGTAGAGTCGTCAGTCTAGTGACTTTCTACCGACTGTATTTACTAGCCTTCCCACGCAAGGCTGGATGTGACACATGGTCATTTTATAGTGGGTATTCCCGGCCATATAGCCGGGCCAAAAAATGTTTGTCTATTTTTGCCCAGTCGTGGTTCTACCCTTCGGCGGAACAACGACTGGGTTATTGCTCTCTGCTCGGAAGCAGAGAGCGCCCTCTACCCGAAAGCAGAGAGCTGACAGTGTCGTAGAGTCGTCAGTCTAGTGACTTTCTACCGACTGTATTTACTAGCCTTCCCACGCAAGGCTGGATGTGACACATGGTCATTTTATAGTGGGTATTCCCGGCCATATAGCCGGGCCAAAAAATGTTTGTCTATTTTTGCCCAGTCGTGGTTCTACCCTTCGGCGGAACAACGACTGGGTTATTGCTCTCTGCTCGGAAGCAGAGAGCGCCCTCTACCCGAAGGCAGAGTGCTGACAGTGTCGTAGAGTCGTCAGTCTAGTGACTTTCTACCGACTCTCTTGTAGAGAATCCACCATTGCTATATATAGCAATGGGAACAGTCCATTTGTAGTCAAATAGGAGCGGCACCCTAACAGAAGGCAAGGTCAACGTGACATGCGTGATACACGCTTAAGCAGACATGTCTCTTTCTATGCATGACTGACTAGGCAAGTACATTTTCCAGCAGTAAATTGCCATTTCTTTCTGCGGTAGACTAGTCACCGACTAATGGTAAAGAACCCAATCTATCCTGCTATTCAATTCTCTTATCCAGATCAGTCAGTTGACTGCCATACATGATACAAATTTGATATATGACTACTAGGCAGCTAATCTTTCCACAGTAGATTGCCATTTTTTGTGGTAGACTGGTTGCTAATCAAGGTTATAGACCCCAAACTGTTCTGTTATTCAACCCATAGCTGAAAGAAGAAGAGATTGGTTCATACCTTTCCAAAAGCATTTGCGCGTAAGTCAATGCAACGAATTAAACTGAAATTTGAACTCGGCTCTCCGAATTCTCATTCTATGCCAATGTTCATTGTACCACAACGCACATATGTACCAAACCAATTTGGACTACTTAAAATACATGCATCATAAGGTTGTTATCATGTGAAGAATGATGATTAAATTCAAATATCAAAATAAGTTTTATGGTGCCCTATCTATATTGGAATGAACTCTTCCTCCTAACCTGCGTGATTTCCTAGAAGAGGCAGTCGAGACGCACTTTAACTTGACAGTTCGGACAGACACTTCTATCTGCTAACTAATAACACTTTTATTTTGTATATATGTTCTGCTATCCCAATACACTGGTTTCAACCTACTTTCTTCTTTTCGTATCGTTCTTCCTGATTCTAACAAGCCACAACAATTAGTTACACGGATTGTAAAGATTTTACGTACATTTTATTCGGTCAAACATGCTCAGATATTCATGAGTCCTGGATCAAGATCGTAATGTTATTAGTGTGGTATTCTGTGTTATTACATAGTTGGTCAATCTAAGTGGTTGCTGAGCGACAAATTCGTCTTGCTCAATGTTTATGTGTTCACAGTAATAGATCGCACTCAAGTACTTGTTTTCCTCGCCAACGGCGTGCTGCCAGGCGCATTCTACATTATTGTAGTAATAATTCTGGGGTTGGTCCATATAGCCAACGGCGTGCTGCCAGGCGCATTCTACATTATTGTAGTAATAATTCTGGGGTGGGTTCATATAGCTGTGATTTAGCTGGATATTGTCTCCAAAAGATCTGAGTATAGCTCTCAGTATCCAAATGTAGGTTCCATCAAGCTTAAACCCTAATGTTTTCGATAATCTCTATGCAGTAGCAATATATATTAGCACTACATCTCCAGTGGGTCGCTTATCTATCAGACATCCTCAAACAGAAATTGTATCTATATTGTTGGTTAAATCTGAGTATTTTGCATAGTTCTTCGTGAAGAACCATTCCTACACAGACATTCACTATCAGGCAAATCCTATTTTATACTTCATTCCTAAGATGTGAGTCCAAGATTTGAGTCTTTTGCAATGTCGAGCTACTAGAATAACTATTCCCAAACATTTTAGAATCGCGACCCTCTATTCTTGAACATTGCTCATAGCGACCCACTCAAATTTACTGGGAAAAAAAAACAAATGAAAGAATATAAAAAGTATTAGGTCCTGGGTATGACAATAATCTGCATCCAGCATGGAACTACCTCTTAATTGCTGTTGTTCCTAGGTCCACCCTGACCCGGGGTGGTAGCACTTGTTAGGGTCCTAACTATGGACAAACTGTTTATGCCCAAATTAAGGTCAAAACACGGCGGTGTAAAATTGGATTTTTATAGAAAAATATACATTTTTAAATGAAAAATATTACCAACAATACATTTTTGAAGAATAAAATTATCTTAATACATTTTCAAAGAAAAGAAAACACTGTCATAATGTATTTTTGAATACAAAACTAGAAGGCATGTTCAGTTTTCTAAAATAAAATAATAATAATAATAATAATAATAATAATAATAATAATAAAATTAATTTTTATCAAAATCTGACTAAATCAATCTTCTCACTATAACCGAGCATAAAAAATTACCTTAAAACCCAAATATTTTGTCATTAAATAACCCACAGAGATTGATATGCTGCTAAACAAAACTAAAACTCAATAAAAAGTATTATTTATATGAATAGGTGAAAATTGATTTCCTTTTTACGATAACGAATGAATACATTTTGAGAGCATGACCAACCCTGATTCGTTAAGCTCGACAAAACAACATACTGTTTGATACAACAACAGCCTGGCAATGAAAGCCCAAGTCTTGAGCTATCTCAACTGATAGCTTTTAATCGAAGCTAATGTGTAATTCTAGTATATCTTTTTACGATGACGGATGATTAAATTGAGAACATGACCAACCCTGATTCGTTGAGCTCGACAAAACAACATACTGCTTGATACAACAACAGCCTGGCAATGAAAGCCCAAGTCTTGAGCTATCTCAACGGATAGCGTTTAATCGAAGCTAATGTGTAATTCTAGTATATCTTTTTACGATGACGGATGATTAAACTGAGAACATGACCAACCCTGATTCGTTAAGCTCGACAAAACAACATACTGCTTGATACAACAACAGCCTGGCAATGAAAGCCCAAGTCTTGAGCTATCTCAACGGATAGCGTTTAATCGAAGCTAATGTGTAATTCTAGTATATCTTTTTACGATGACGGATGATTAAATTGAGAGTATGACCAACCCTGATTCGTTAAGCTCGACAAAACAGCATACTACTTGATACAACAACAGCCTGGCAATGAAAGCCCAAGTATTGAGCTATCTCAACGGATAGCGTTTAATCGAAGCTAATGTGTAATTCTAGTATATCTTTTTACGATGACGGATGATTAAATTGAGAGTATGACCAACCCTGATTCGTTAAGCTCGACAAAACAGCATACTACTTGATACAACAACAGCCTGGCAATGAAAGCCCAAGTCTTGAGCTATCTCAACGGATAGCGTTTAATCGAAGCTAATGTGTAATTCTAGTATATCTTTTTACGATGACGGATGATTAAATTGAGAGTATGACCAACCCTGATTCGTTAAGCTCGACAAAACAGCATACTACTTGATACAACAACAGCCTGGCAATGAAAGCCCAAGTCTTGAGCTATCTCAACGGATAGCGTTTAATCGAAGCTAATGTGTAATTCTAGTATATCTTTTTACGATGACGGATGATTAAACTGAGAACATGACCAACCCTGATTCGTTAAGCTCGACAAAACAACATACTGCTTGATACAACAACAGCCTGGCAATGAAAGCCCAAGTCTTGAGCTATCTCAATAGATAGCGTTTAATCGAAAGCTAATGTGTAATTCTAGTATATCTTTTTACGATGACGGATGATTAAACTGAGAACATGACCAACCTGATTCGTTAAAAACTCGACAAAACAACATACTGTGATACAACAACAGCCTGGCAATAAAGCAGAAGTATTGAGCTATCTCAACGGATAGCGTTTAATCGAGTAATGTGTAATTCTAGTATATCTTTTTACGATGACGGATGATTAAACTGAGAACATGACCAACCCTGATTCGTTAAGCTCGACAAAACAACATACTGCTTGATACAGCAACAGCCTGGCAATGAAAGCCCAAGTATTGAGCTATCTCAACGGATAGCGTTTAATCGAAATAATGTGTAATTCTAAAGTATATCTTTTTACGATGACGGATGATTAAACTGAGAACATGACCAACCCTGATTCGTTAAGCTCGACAAAACAACATACTAGCGATACAACAACAGCCTGGCAATGAAAGCCGTGTTGAGCTATCTCAACGGATAGCGTTTAATCGAAGCTAATGTGTAATTCTAGTATATCTTTTTACGATGACGGATGATTAAATTGAGAGTATGACCAACCCTGATTCGTTAAGCTCGACAAAACAGCATACTACTTGATACAACAACAGCCTGGCAATGAAAGCCCAAGTATTGAGCTATCTCAACGGATAGCGTTTAATCAACTAATGTGTAATTCTAGTATATCTTTTTACGATGACGGATGATTAAATTGAAGTATGACCAACCCTGATTCGTTAAAAGCTCGACAAAACAGCATACTACTTGATACAACAACAGCCTATGACAGAAAGCCAAGTATTGAGCTATCTCAACGGATAGCGTTTAATCAACTAATGTGTAATTCTAGTATATCTTTTTACGATGACGGATGATTAAATTGAGTATGACCAACCCACAATTCGTTAAGCTCGACAAAACAGCATACTACTTGATACAACAACAGCCTGGCAATGAAAGCCCAAGTATTGAGCTATCTCAACGGATAGCGTTTAATCGAAACTAATGTGTAATTCTAGTATATCTTTTTACGATGACGGATAAAGTTAAATTGAGAGTATGACCAACCCTGATTCGTTAAGCTCGACAAAACAGCATACTACTTGATACAACAACAGCCTGGCAATGAAAGCCCAAGTATTGAGCTATCTCAACGGATAGCGTTTAATCGAAAACTAATGTGTAATTCTAGTATATCTTTTTTTACATTGACGGATGATTAAATTGAGAGTATGACCAACCCTGATTCGTTAAGCTCGACAAAACAGCATACTACTTGATACAACAACAGCCTGGCAATGAAAGCCCAAGTCTTGAGCTATCTCAACGGATAGCGTTTAATCAACTAATGTGTAATTCTAGTATATCTTTTACGATGACGGATGATTAAACTGAGAACATGACCAACCCTGATTCGTTAAGCTCGACAAAACAACATACTGCTTGATACAACAACAGCCTGGCAATGAAAGCCAAGTATTGAGCTATCTCAACGGATAGCGTTTAAATCAACTTTAATGTGTAATTCTAGTATATCTTTTTTTACGATGACGGATGATTAAACTGAGAACATGACCAACCCTGATTCGTTAAGCTCAAACAAAACAACATACTGCTTGATACAACAACAGCCTGGCAATGAAAGCCCAAGTCTTGAGCTATCTCAACAGATAGCGTTTAATCAAAAGCTAATGTGTAATTCTAGTATATCTTTTTACGATGACGGATGATTAAATTGAGAACATGACCAACCTGATTCGTTAAGCTCGACAAAACAACATACTGGCAATTACAACAACAGCCTGGCAATGAAAGCCCAAGTCTTAGCTATCTCAACGGATAGCGTTTAATCGAAAGCTAATGTGTAATTCTAGTATATCTTTTTACGATGACGGATGATTAAATTGAGAGTATGACCAACCTGATTCGTTAAGCTCACGACAAAACAGCATACTACTTGATACAACAACAGCCTGGCAATGAAAGCCCAAGTATTGAGCTATCTCAACGGATAGCTGATAAAGCTAATGTGTAATTCTAGTATATCTTTTTACGATGACGGATGATTAAATTGAGAACATGACCAACCCTGATTCGTTAAGCTCGACAAAACAACATACTGCTTGATACAACAACAGCCTGGCAATGAAAGCCCAAGTATTGAGCTATCTCAACGGATAGCGTTTAATCGAAAACTAATGTGTAATTCTAGTATATCTTTTTACGATGACGGATGATTAAACTGAGAACATGACCAACCCTGATTCGTTAAGCTCGACAAAACAACATACTGCTTGATACAACAACAGCCTGGCAATGAAAGCCCAAGTCTTGAGCTATCTCAACAGATAGCGTTTAATCGAAAGCTAATGTGTAATTCTGGTATATCTTTTTACGATGACGGATGATTAAATTAAGAACATGACCAACCCTGATTCGTTAAGCTCGACAAAAGCAACATACTGCTTGATACAACAACAGCCTGGCAATGAAAGCCCAAGTCTTGAGCTATCTCAACGGATAGCGTTTAATCGAGAAAACTAATGTGTAATTCTAGTATATCTTTTTACGATGACGGATGATTAAATTGAGAGTATGACCAACCTGATTCGTTAAGCTCGACAAAACAGCATACTACTTGATACAACAACAGCCTGGCAATGAAAACCCAAGTATTGAGCTATCTCAACAGATAGCGTTTAATCAACTAATGTGTAATTCTAGTATATCTTTTTACGATGACGGATGATTAAATTGGGGGTATGACCAACCTGATTCGTTAAGCTCGACAAAACAGCATACTACTTGATACAACAACAGCCTGGCAATGAAAGCCCAAGTAGTGAGCTATCTCAACAGATAGCGTTTAATCGAAAACTAATGTGTAATTCTAGTATATCTTTTTACGATGACGGATGATTAAATTGAGGGTATGACCAACCCTGATTCGTTAAGCTCGACAAAACAGCATACTACTTGATACAACAACAGCCTGGCAATGAAAGCCCAAGTATTGAGCTATCTCAACAGATAGCGTTTAATCGAAGCTAATGTGTAATTCTAGTATATCTTTTTACGATGACGGATGATTAAATTAAAGTATGACCAACCCTGATTCGTTAAGCTCGACAAAACAGCATACTACTTGATACAACAACAGCCTGGCAATGAAAGCCCAAGTATTGAGCTATCTCAGCAGATAGCGTTTAATCGAAAATAATGTGTAATTCTAGTATATCTTTTACGATGACGGATGATTAAATTGAGAGTATGATAACCCTGATTCGTTAAGCTCGACAAAACAGCATACTACTTGATACAACAACAGCCTGGCAATGAAAGCCCAAGTATTGAGCTATCTCAACAGATAGCGTTTAATCAACTAATGTGTAATTCTAGTATATCTTTTTACGATGACGGATGATTAAATTGAGAACATGACCAACCTGATTCGTTAAGCTCGACAAAACAGCATACCGCGGTACAACAACAGCCTGGCAATGAAAGCCAAGTATTGAGCTATCTCAACAGATAGCGTTTAATCAGCTAATGTGTAATTCTAGTATATCTTTTTACGATGACGGATGATTAAATTGAGAACATGACCAACCTGATTCGTTAAGCTCGACAAACAGCATACTACTTGATACAACAACAACCTGGCAGTAAAAGCCATTATTGAGCTATCTCAACAGATAGCGTTTAATCGAAGCTAATGTGTAATTCTAGTACATCTTTTTACGATGACGGATGATTAAATTGAGAACATGACCAACCCTGATTCGTTAAGCTCGACAAAACAACATACTGCTTGATACAACAACAGCCTGGCAATGAAAGCCCAAGTCTCGAACTATCTCAACAGATAGCGTTTAATCGAAGCTAATGTGTAATTCTGGTGTATTCTTTACGGCCCACTAACATTTTACGACCCACTATTGGGTCATGGACCATGGTTTGGAGAACGCTGTTCTAAGGTCTTTCACTCCTTGTCTTTAAAGAATCAAACAAATTTACATGGTCTCGCGGTCTTTCTCTTGTTAAAAACGATTAAATTCTTGTAAAATCTGTGATGTTCGTGTGGAATAACTTTCTATAGGATATACTTATCGGTTCATTTATCAAAAAGTTCTTGCTGCGAGAATGTTATTGCTTTTTCTTATTTTCATTTATTTATTTTTTTTTTAGAAGAGAGTAATTCAAAAATAGTATGATTGGGTCGAATGAGTTTAATAAATTTCCTGAGTTAACGCTCAAGGGCTCGATCCTATGACCTCTGGCTTTACCGTATTTTGGCATCAACTGAATTGTTTAATCTGGTCTAAAAATATCCTTATTTCCTCTTTCCAACATCCGATACTTTTTGTAATTTTTTTTTTTGTTTGTTTGAATCTCATTGCCTTAATAAAGCAAAAGATCCTTTCTAACCGGTTATTGATTTTTAGGCAAGGGTGAAAAGAGATAGAGAAATGGGCATACGAGAAGAGGCTTGAGAAGTGGATAATGGTCATTAAATCACAATCGTCCATATCTTGCCGATTTCTTTACTTGTTTTTTTTTCTCTCTTTTTAAAAATATTTTCATTTGATAGAAGTGGAAATTGTAAGAGATACCAGCCAGTAAGATTAAATCATCGTGTTCTTTTGTGTCCGGTTGCTTTATGTGTTCGCGTGTATATTGACGATAGTGTGATTGTTAGCTTCATCTTAAAACTGTGAGTCTTTCAAGTATTGTCACCTGATTAATAGGGATTTATTAATTAGCATTTGAAATAATTATAGATATGAGTCGGGAAAAAAAATTTCTTTCGCGGCTGTTTTCAAAGCGATTTATTATCATTTGTGATGATTAATCATAATTAAGCAAAAAGTGAGTGAAAATATCACGCTGTGTGGTTTTGATTCATTTTAAGAAAGAGAAGGAACTTAGAAACAAAAGAATTGTATTAACCGCATCTAACAAAGTCTGGTATAAGACTTATTTTGAGCGCATTCGTTGAGGATCAAAATCCATATGAATAGTTTACGGATTCAATATGTTAGCTCGTGCAATAATAAATATGTTTTTTGTCTTCGTGAAGAACCATTCCTACACAGACATTTCACTATCAGGCAAATCCTATCGTATGCTTCATTCCTAAGATGAGAGTCCAAGATTTGAGCCTTTTGCAATGTCGAGCTACTGGAATAATTATTGCCAAACATTTTAGAATCACGACCCACTATTCATGAACACAGCTTTTGGCGACCAACTCAAATTTACTGGGAAAAAATGTATGAAAGAATTTAAAAAGTATTAAGTCCTGGTTATGATAATAAACTGCATCCGGCAGCAAGGCCTCTGACTGGGAGGTTGTGAGAATTATATTAACCGCATCTAACAAAATCTGGCATGAGACTTATTTTGAACGCATTCGCTGAGGATCGAACTCCATGTGACTTGTTTACGGATTCAATATGTTAGCTTGTGCAATAATGAATAAGTTTTTGTCTCTATTCTAAAAAAAAAATTCGGAAGGTCCTTGTAGAATTGATTATAAAACATGCCTATCCTATTTTCTGCGGGGGGGGGTATTTTTTAAATCATAACGCCCCAAAAAGGCATTTCACTGTCACTGTTTTGCAGAAGGTTACATAGGAGGAATGTTATGGGAAAGAGTGACAGATTATAGGGGGTGTCAGGATGTGGGTAAGAGATGGGTGGCAATACTGATGAGAGTTGAGCGGACGGAAAAAGAAGAATGAGAGAGAGTAAGTGATCATGGATTTCTACTTGCCCCTATCCTTTGTCGCTCTTAATATTTATCCTCTTGTTATCTTTCTCAAACCCTGCTCTGCCATCCACCTGTTGACGCCCATAAAACGGATCTTTCCTCTGTCTCTCTTTCCCCTTATCTGTCCTGTGAGTATTTGTTTTTCTAAGCCCTCCTTCGTCATTACGTGTCTCAGAAACCTCAGTTGTCTCTTCCTGACGCCAAGTTTAAGTTTCTTTTTTGTTTGTATTCTCTCAAAAATCCTTGCTCACATATTCGGTCCACAGTGTCCTCAGAACTATTCTGTACAACCATATTTCTGTTACTACAAGTCTCTCTTTCATCTTTGAGGAGTTCATTCAGCATTTGATGCCATATAGTAGGACAGATATTACATAACAGTCCGGTTTTCTTTGTCTCCAACAAAATCTTTCCGTCTCTTTTCGTTAACGATCTACCCTATAAATACCATTTACGTCCCCGTTTGACTCATTCCTCTTCCTCATCAGAACCCATATTTTTCGTTATTGATAAACATAGATTTGTAAGAAATAGTATGAAATAAGAGTAGGAAGACCGTTTTACACCTTCTTCATAGAATCGGGAGGGCATACCTTAATTTGTAACAATAAAATTCACGTCAGTCAGTTAAGTGCCATACGTGATACACGCTTCTGCGATCATGTCTCAAAAGATTATCCCGCAGTAGGTTGCCATTGCTTTTTGCAGTGGACTGGTTGCCGACAAAGGCTATAGAACCCAATCTGTCCTGTTATTTAACCCATAACTGGAAGGAAGAGACGGATTAATACCTTTCCCAGGGGTATTTGTGCGTAAGTGAATGCAAAGAATTCAACTGGAATTCGAACTCGGCTTCCCAATTTCTCGTTCCGAGCCGATATCTACTGCACTACAACGCACATCCCGTACTAAAACTAAAAACTAAAACTAAAAAACTAAAGAAGTTGTGGTGGTGACAGTTTTTATTAGATTACTGAAAGTAGAATCAAATTTGTTAGTCAGCAAAGTACCATATGCGGGACCTGCTTGAGCGATCATGTGTCTTTGGTTTTTTGACCAACAGGCAAATGATTGTCTTTATGTTTCTTTCTGCGGTAGACTGGTTTCCAAACCAAGACTATAAGAACCAGTCTGTACTACTATTCATCTGGAGAGACAAAAGATGGATTTATATCTTTCCGAATAGGATTTGCAGATAAGTGAATGTAACGAACGCTAGTAGAATTCGACCGCAGCCCTTCAAGTTCAACGCAGAAAAGGCAAGATTTAGTACCATCCAGAAAACGCTTGTCATATCTGGGCTTGAGCTACTCAATTTCAGTCCTTAAGAGAGTTCCAAATCGTGATTTTGCTAATGATAATCTCGACCCCCCACCCCAGCTAGGCCTCATGTTGCAAGCTGTCGCTACTTTCTCAATGTTTCTATGGCAAATATTCCAACGAGCTTTATTCTTTAGTTCCGCTAGTTCAGACCATTACAGAAACGAATCACTGTCATTTTTTAAAAATCAATTCACTGTCATTTTTGAAAAAACAAAACAATAATGCTACTAAGACGCAAGGACTACTGGGTGTAAAAGAGAATTAAAATACTTTAAAATGAACCAGAAAACAAATTCTAAAGAGAGAAAAAAACGGAAGTAGTGTGATCCGGATAATAGACGTCCTTATCTCCTCTCATTGAGAAAAAGTAAATAAATAGTAAATAAAATTTAAATAAAAGGGTAGAGTTGAAGTCGATTTTAAAAGGAACGAAAACTCAATACTAAACAGGAAGCAAAGCATAAACATCTACTTCTGTTCAAAAGACCGGGGATGAGAATGAATCGCTGTATAGGGCGAATCTGTCTGTTCCTATAAATGTTTCCCCATATTTTAAATATAAGAAAAGCATTCCATTCAGACAGCGTTTCCCTGAGAACTGTCACATTGAGGAACATACTCCTGTGTGGGTGTTTTCACTTCAATCTTGAGCTATTCAAGTTAAGGGTCAATCGTCACCTTTCGTCATTATCCACCTAACTACCTCTTTCATCCTTATCGTGCACCTCTAATTGCAATTATTCTAACTTGAGTGGCACTCGAGCCTTTCATTGGGATAAATGTAGTTTTCTGGTTAGAAAAGTATGTTAGTGAATAATAATAACAATAATAATAATAATAATAATAAACGCAATTATTTTAATGTCGCAGCTGTCGAGAATAATAAACATTATTACGATAATGCAAAATTATGACAACTACTGCAGTGACAATAAAAATGGTAACTAGAAATAAAACAGAAGATTCTAAAGAGGATAGGTCGTGATTATGATGACGGCTGCTAAATTAATGGTACTACTAAAAATATTAATAGTTATGAGTTAATTAAAACAATGACCATTATAATAATGTTGCTATATATTATATAATGATGATGACGACAGCGATATAGACAGAACCACAAAGAATAATATGATTTTCGGTTGTAATGACGACATCGACGGCAGAATTGCCTGAAGCCACAGAGAATTCAGAGATGGGGAATTCTTTAAAATTGTTTATATATATATATATATATATATATATATATATATATATATATATTATTTTCTCATTTATAGGGGAAGTAAAGAGTCACACAAGCACCAAAATATAAAGCTATGTAGATATTCACAAAAATGACCACACGTCTTCACAAAACGGAGAGCCTGAAACACCCACATTCAAAAGAAAGTGCGAGAGAGAAAAAGAAGGAAAGAGAGTGTAAGAGAAAGGGAGAGGGGAAGAGAAAAAGAAAGAGACATGCAGTGAGAGAGGGAAGTGAGGAAGAGAGAGACAGAGAGAGAGAGATAAACAGAGAAAGTGGGAGGGAAAATAGAGAGTTGGAGAGAAAGAGCGGCATAGAGAGTGAGAGGGAAAGATGAAAAAAACAGATAAAGAGAGTGAGAGGGGAAGAGAGAAAGAAAATCGTAGAGAAAAAGAAAGGAGCAGAGAGAGGAAGACAGAAAGAGAGTGGGAGCGAGAGGAGAAGAAAGTGAGAGAGAAAGATTGTAAAGAGGGAAGTAGAGAAAGATGGAGAGAGAGAGAGAGAGAGAGAGAGAGAGAGAGGTGAAATAGAGTAAGAAAGTAAGAGAAAGAAGGAGAGAGAGGGGTGGGAGTGCATAACCCAGAAATGACAATTATATCAATCTACAGATAGGTAGCTACATAGATTAACAGAATTACAAGCCTGAAAGCCCTTTGCAGACAAACACGCACACACAATTATTCCTATCGCACACAATTACGACTACACGTAATTACACCCGTCCTAAATAAATAAACCTACTACAACGGCATTATCCGCCATACAACAGGCTTAGAACGTGACACAAAGTCGGAGCTTTAAAGTGGAATTTGGTAGCGGTACAAAATATACTGAAGCTTTCTCGGCACTTCCCCCTAGGAGGACGCCTCTGATGCCAGCTAATAGCCCCTACTTCGTCGGAAAGTTAAGTAATGCCTGGGATAAACAGCCCACTGTGTCACGGGTACAATATTAATTTGGGGCATAGTAGGAGTTTAAAATGATTCAATTATTGTTTTACTTATTATTATACAGCATGCCCTAATTAATATAATCTCTAAGTACACATGCACAATGACAGACACGCACACATATATACCGAATTTGTCTATGAGACGAGAACGGCGAGCCTCGATCTCAAAGGCGCTTAAGATGGTTCCAGTCTGTTAGTTAAGTGCAATAAATTATACACGTTTGGCGATCATGTCTCGAAAGAGACATGACTGACTAGGCAGAACATTATAAAACAGTAGGTTGCCATTACTTTCTGCAGTGGACTGATTTTCAGCCTAGACTATCGAGCCCAATCTGTTCTGCTATTTAACCCATAACTGGAGGGAAGAGACGGATTAATACCTTTCTCAATGGTATTTGCGCGTAAATGAATGCAAGGAATTTAACTGTAATTCGAACTCAGCTCCCCGATTTGTCGGTCCGATCCACTGCACCACAACGCACATCCTTGGGGTATAGTAAGAGTTTAAAATAATACAGTTATTTTTTCACAATAAATTTTTTACTTATTATTTTACACCATGCACTTATTAATATAATATCTAAGTAAACATGCACAATTACAGTTTTACACGCACACATGCATATATTCTAAATTTGTCTATGAGACTTGAGATGAGAACGTCGAGCCTCGGGCTGTAGCTTTAGATATCTCGAAGGCGCTTGAGAGGGTTTCACAAGCTCCAAAAGTACGGCGTCTCTAACCGAATATTTGACTTAATTCAATTGTTCTTAACAAATCTTAAGTCTGAGTTAAACAGCCAGGCTTCTAGATCCATTCACATTAAAGCAAATGTCCCCAAGTGCTATATCTTTGCTTGATGTAACCATAAGTTTTATTCTAATAGTTTATTTTCTCTCACTTCTAGCCTGGCTTAACTGTCACATACGTTTGTTCTTGAAAACCGTTCTTTTATTATTTCTTCTCACTAAATTATTTTTATTCTCTTTAATCTCTTGCGTCTGAGTGGCATTATCGTCTTACTTAGAGGGGGTTAAATTATTAAAAAATACTTCAAAATTTTTTTTCACTGAGTTTAAGTTTGAGTATGAGTTTTGTTTAACGGCATATCAACTTCTGTGGATTATTTAATGCCAAAAAGTTGGGGTTTTAAGGTACTTTTTAATGTTCAGTCATAGTGAGAATGTTGATTTAGATGATAATGAAAATTTGTTTTTACTAATGTTTATTTTAGAAAAATGAAAATGTTTTCTAGTTTTGTATTAAAAAATGTTTTGCTGTGAATAATTTTTTCTTTAAAAATGTATATTTTTTATAAAAGTCTATTTTTATCTATATTTTTTATAAAAGTGTATTTTTTTAATTTCATAGTGTTTTGACCCCAGTTTGTGGGTTAATATATTTGCCCATAGCTGAGACCCTAACAGGTGTTACCACTCCGGGTTAGAGTGGACCTGGAAACAACAGCAATTAAGAGGTGGTTACATGCTCCCCCACCATCACCCAATCAGAGGCCTTGCTGCCGAATGCATTTTACCGTCATGTCCAGGACCGCATTTATTTTCAGTAAATAAATGTGTTTGAAATAGACAGTTCATTTTTTTTAATTTTACACAACTTTTATTACTTTTGCCGGTCTGTACACTCGTGAAAAATCAATAAAGTATTTATCTATGTTCCTATTTTCCTTAAAATATACTGTTCACTTGTTCAGTTCATGCTATTCATAATTATTTTATGCAAAGTTATCGTACAAATGAAACTACTCATTATCTCATATGAAACATTAAATCTATATAACACCAGACTTTCTTTACTCTGGGTTGGGTGTTTATATATCTAGATGTCATAAAATTTTTTCTCACAAGTTGGGTTGACCATGAATTATATGTAGGGTGGGGACATGTACCAACATCAAATGAATGGCAGATGTACATACGCCTATTAGGACATCACTCAGATCACATCATATATAACATTGACAAATTGCGGCATTATTCATATTTATACGTATATAGTTTACATATACATTGTCTACATAGTTTGGTATATACATATATAGCCTTTTGATATGCAATGCGCTGTAATGAATATCGACTCGGAATGAGAACTTAGAGAGCCGAGTTCGAATTCCAGTTCAATTCGTGGCATTATGCGCAAATACTCTGATGAAAAGGTATTAATCTATCTCATCTCCCTCCAACTATTAGCTGAAGAGCTGGATATATTGGATTTTATAACCCTGGTTGGCAAACAGTCTACGAAGAAAGAAACGGCAATTTACTGCAAGAAAAACTGCTGCCTAGTCAGTCATTGATCTAAAGGGACTCACTACCGTACAGCATACATGCTGAAGTGTGTATCACGTGTGGCACTTAACCCAAGAACACTAACCATGGGAATATAGTACTCAGTGCAAATGAAGCCATTTTAATTAGAATTTAATTACAATATTCAGTACCTGATTTTCTTACCTAAACAATGTTTTTCATTTCCTATTGATGTTAACTCAAAGTAGAAATTTTGAAGTGCCTGCATGTAAAATATTTCAAATAAAGATTTATTTATTTATTTATTTATTTATTTATTTTATTTATTTTTTATTTTTTTATTTTTTTATTTTGTTTGTTTTTTGTTTGTTTTTGGTTTTTTTGATATTTCAAAATCGGGTATGATATACCAATGTTTAATAGTGGTGTAACTTTAAGTGATGGTTAGTGTTCAAGGGTTAATTGACTAAGTCGGTTTATCATAGAACTAGCAGTATAGCCCGGCGTTGCTCGGGTGTAATGAAAGTTTTAAAACTAATCCATGGTCCTGGAGCTCAGACTCTTTGGACGTTGGCACGAAAGACTAAAAAGCAATAGTTGTTTCCCGTTAAAGCGAAATCGTAGACTGAAAGAAAAATGAATGGATGTAAGTCAAATTTTGATTTCCTGGTATCGATATCAAATAAGTTTTTTCGTGGTAAACTGAACTTTGAAGGCTAAATAAGTCCTCTGACTAAATGGTATCATGGTTGAGAGAGCAAAACCCGAACCAAACACTAAAATAAAAGGGCTGAAAAAATAGAGATATACAGGCAGATGAACAGACACACACACACAAACATGTTGCCTTTTATATATATATAATATATATATATATATATATATATATATATATATATCATCGATTTTCAGCACTATTGTAAGAACTGCAACCTTGAACCTTCTGAATATCGTTTCTTATTGTCTATGAGTGTATCAAACTTGATTAAAATCGGACCACTCCTTCTATAACCCGATTTTATCGATTATCGATTTTCGATATTTATCGGGAGTACCTCGACACAAAACCTAGCTAAGAACACTCGCAAACGCTTATAGTACGACTGTGTAAATTTTCAAGAAAATCGATTCAGCCGTTTCGGAGTCTATAGGTAACGGACACACAGACACACACAAACACTCACACACACAAGGTTCCATTTATAAATAAGTGTATATATATATATATATATATATATATACTTCATTCACTTCGTAGTGAAATAAATGCTTGAACAGTGGATTTTAATATACATGTTCTTTCACTTTCTTATTATATATATATATATATATATATATATATATATATATATATATATACTTCAATCACTTCGCAATAAATAAAATAATAAACTAACTGAAGTTACCCAATAAAAAAGCAAATGAACATTTATTTTTTCACATTCGTGTATTATTGATCAATTCCCAACAGAGTGTCATGCTGACAGAGCCGTTTCGGAGTCTATTATTAACGGACACACACACACACACACACAAACACACACACATACACACAGAAACAAAGTTTCATTTATAAATAAGTTTAGATTATAAAATAAAATAAAATTTCATGAATTATAAATGCATATAAATACACTGCACGCTAACTTACTGCTTGACCGCGGTTTACAAGCAAGCCTGACTGTATACCAGTTGTAAGAAAGATTCAAATACTTCTTATCTAAAAATGAATAGACGCACGCTTTCAATCTGTCTTCTTTCTTTCTCTCTCTCTCTCTCTCTCTCTCTTATGAAAATTTAGGGAAGAATCAGTCTGTTAGATAAGTGTCATGCGTGATGACTGAGCAGGAGATTTTCCCGCCGTAGGTTGCCATTACATTCTGTGGTAGAATTGCTGCTAAGCAAGGCTTTAAAACCCAATTTATCCTGATACTTAACCCATAGAATCAATAGATTCACACCTTTCCCAACGGTATTTGCGCGTATCCAGATGCAATAAAATCAACTGGGATTCGAACTCAGTTCTCCAATGTCTCGTTCTGAGACTATATCCACTTAACTACTACCCACATCAAAAATGCGCCACCAAAAAAACGACTTTTTTCTCCTCCTTGTACACCATCATGTACTCATAAATATTCTCTATTTTAAAAATCTACCGATATATACATCCATAAAAACGCTAGAAATGTCTTCTTAGACACGTCGACCGCATCACAACATCTATTGTTTTCTTTTTCTTCTCTTCTATTTCGCGCGTCGAATTTTCCGCTGTAATAACCAGAAATAATCATAAGCCCCAAAATAGGGAGAAGAAATCAATTTAATATTTTGCTGGCCATTGTTGTCTCATTAGTCTGTTCTTAGCTTTTAAAAACCTGCGCACTCTCTACAGACCGAATGAAAATTGGCTAATGGAGATTTTTGACGAATGCGAAATTAAAAGAAGAAATTAAAAGAAGACAATTTTGGTTAAGATTCAGTGAATTTATAACGTTTTGCATACACACATGCACATATACTGACATAATAATACTTAGTAATAAATTAAAAGACATAATTTTTTAAAAAGCAAGTGTTTTTAGTTTAGATTTATTTGGCGTGAACAAATTATTATATATATATATATGTGTGTGTGTGTGTGTGTGTGTGTGTGTGTGTGTGTGTGTTTAAAACCAAACAGAAAGTGGCGGGTAGGTAAAATTAAAGGAAGCATATATCCTTACATACATACATACATCTATAGTATATATATATATGTATAAAAGGATATATACTTACGTGTGTACTTTTAGCACAATATATAATATATTATTATATTATTATAATTTTTATCATTTAATGCGAAACGTATATATATATATATATATATATATTATTTTATTTTATTTTTATATTTGTTTTTAATCTATAGATATTTATTTTTCTGCATATACATATATATATATATATATTATTTTATTTTATTTTTATATTTGTTTTTAATATATAGATATTTATTTTTCTGCATATACATATATATATATATATATTATTTTATTTTATTTTTATTTTTTAATATGTTTTTAATTTATTTTTATAGATATTTATTTTTCTGTATATATATATATATATATATATATATATATATATATATATATATATATATATATATATATATATATATATATATATATATATATATATATAGTATTGTAATGGTTGTTACAATGGTTTATAAAATCATAGTATCACTACACAAAAATTTTGCGTTTCGGAGCTTCGTTTGCTCCTCATCTGGTGATAAGCAGAAATGAAAAATAAATGGTAAAAATGATTTAGTTTTGGTAATATATGTAAGTGAATGTGGTGGGAGCTTAGTACGATTTAGCCGGCAGTTTGTAGCCATAGTGACAGAGCCTTGGTTTAGGAGAGGGGTGCGGAGTAGCTTAGTTTTGGGCAGGTCACTTAGTTTTGTTTGGGTAATTCTTATATTGGGATGTAAGGTTTTTTAAGCAAGGGTAAATACTTTTTATTTTACTACCCCCTATGAGTGGATGGAATAAAGTTGCTATTAATGTTGTGTGAGTTTATTTTTACGATGTTCGTTTTTCTTAATTTTGAGGATTAAACATGGGTATTAATGACCTTTTTGGGGGATTGTTTTATGTGAATGCGACATTTTTTTTTTTTTGGTTAATTAAATTTTAAAGAAAACTATTTTCGATGTTTACATGACACTGCTAATTCGTCTCTAGGGTTCAATAGTTCGCCATTGTTTGGGTACTTTAGAATGTGTAGGTTTTTACTTAAGCATAAAGGGCAGATGTCGTTAAGCGAGTTGCAGGTTCTAGTTTTTTCCAGGATTTTCATTTTACTTTGGGTTTCTGTTGTGTCCTTGAATTTCAAAAAATATGCAAAAAGGGATGTTTGGTTTCGATATAAGTTGTTTTTTAATGAAGTTAAGTGCACGTACCAGCGCTGCTTAAAGGTGTTCTTTGTTGATCCGATATACGGTTTATTTATAGTGGGGTTTTCTATTGATGTTATATTGCATTGATAGACAATTGAATTTATTTTACATCTATTTTGTAGTGGACAAATATTGGGGTTTCTACAATTGCATACGTTTTTTTATTGTTGTCTTCTTTATTATTTTGGTAGTTTATTTTATTTCGATCCACGTGTTGATTTAAGATATATTTAATTTGATTAGTTATGATTTTTTCGAGGTTTTTGTGCCATATATATATATACATATATGTAAATTTTTCTATTGTCAATTTCGTATGTCACTAATATCATACTCATATTGAGACCGATTAAAAGTAACTATAATCTACATTCCAACTATCTTTATAATTCCCTATAAGTGCTAATTGCTGTCTTCAGTATTTTCTCTTTTTTATTTATTTATTATATATTTTTAACAATTTTATTTATTTATACCTCTTACCAAAATAGTATTTCTTTTTCCGCTCTTCTCTTTAATTTCTGTGGTAGATTTTAAAGTAAATAAATTTCATCTCAATCCTTGGGCTTCTTAGCAGACCGCCTGCAGTCTCTCTCTCACCGGCGCGACGTGGCTTCCCTGTGTCTCTTCTATAAATACTTTCACGGCTTCTGTCCCGATGAACTTAGATCACTGGTGCCCCCTAGGTTCGAATTTGCACGAGATGCTAGATTAGCAACTAGATCCCACCCTTTTACAGTAAAACCGATAAAACGCAACCGCAACTTCTACTCCAACAGTTTCTTTTCTCGCACTTCCCGACGGTGGAATTCCCTTTCACAAGACTGCTTCCCCGACGGCTACAATCTCCAGGAGTTTAAATGTAAGGTCAATAGACACTTCCTAACAAACTAACTCGCTTCCATTCTTTCAAACACTCTTCCCACACACCCAACAGTCTATCACCCCCTTCTGACATTTCCTATATCTAACCACTCTTTCTATTTACCTTCCACCATGTATCCCCAAGCGCAATAGTGGCAGTAGAATGACTTGCTTGGGTGAAATGATTAAAAAAAATATTCAGACCATATTGTAAGAAAAAAAAAATTAAAAACTTTTCATAAAGACGAATATTATGTAATCTGTATTCTCTATTTATCATTTTCCTTCTTTTCTTTTCCCTATTTATGTACTTGTCCCTTTCTTTCCACTTTCCTTGGCTAACAATTATCATAGCTGCTTATTCGACGTCCGTTTCCTCTCGTTCTCTATTTTTCATTTCTCCTTTTTGCTCCTCTCTCTTTTGTTTCTCCCCTTATTTCCCGTTTCCTTTTCCCTCACTTCCGTTCCTGTAACACGCTTATTTTTTTATTTCTTCATACATATTTTTTTTAATCGTTTCACCCCGAGAAAGGCGGTACCACCATTGAAGCGCAGGAAGTTACATAAGAGCAAAAGTTTAAACAAGAGGAGAGTGAAGAGAAAGCCGGACCAGTGGGTGTCAGAGAAAGGGCGAGAAAAGGATGGAAACACAGGTGTGAAGACAGTTGCTAAGGCAAACAGAAAGAAAAAGAACAAGACAGAACAAAATGCACACGGTGATGTAGAAAGAACTGGAGTCAAGTGGATAAGTGATGGGTATTGACTTTGCATTTAAATACCTGGAGATTGTAACCGCCAGGAAAGCAAGTATACGGAAGGGAGTTCCACAGGTGGGAAAAGTTACTGATGAAGTAGAGTTGACGGTTGCATTTGGTTGATCAAAGTGTAAGTTCAGGATGGGACCTTGTTGCCAGTCTGGTTGTACGATTAAATTCTAGTGGCGGAGGCACCAGTGACTTTAGTTTGTCGGAGTCATCATCATTTATCCATCCACCCAATGGTGCATAGGGCAGCAACTTTTTGTTGTTGTTTTTGTAACAAACTGTTTTTTTACGGGGCAGGGTTGTTAGCTCTGCAGCCAACCCCTAAACCTGGAGGACCGGTGGACCATTCTTGGTCCTTACGTTTACAGCACCTGGCATTTCCAAATGTTCACCCATTTAAATACTGACCATATTTTTAAATATCCTTTTCAAAGATCGAATTTGAATCCATTTCGCCATCTCTCGATTTCCCCCACCATATCCCTGCCCTCTGTAACAACGTCTACACGCCTATCTTCTGTCAAACTTTACTGTCTTTTTTAACCCGCTTTCCTACTGGTCTTACTTATTTCTTTTTTCCTTCTTTTTAAGTGAACTTCCAGTGTATGAAATTCTTTTCTACTTTTCAATGATAAAACGTCGCTGACAAAGTGAGGTTCTTCTTCTTCTTCTTCTTCCTCTTTTTTCTTTTTCTATGTACCCTGTCCCTTAAGGACGTAGGCAATCATGGCTTTCCACGTTTCCCTATCCCTGGTGTCTCTGAGCACGCCTTCTCCTGTTACACCATGCAACCCTCGTTCCCTCATCCACCTGATTAGATCCTTCAAATATGTTACCCGTTGCTTTCCTCTGTCTCCTTTTCCCTCTATTTGGCCTGTTAGTATCAGGTTTTCCAAACCCTCCTTCCTCGTTGCATGTCCCAGGAAATTCAGCTGTCTCTTCCTAATGCTCAGTATTACTTTCCTTTTTGTTTCCATCATTTCTAAGACCTCATCATTGCTCAGATACTCGATTGAGGTTACTTCACAGAAATGATCATACAGTACATGTGATTTTACAAGTTTTACTTGAAGTATATATATATATATATATATATATATATATATATAACAGAAAGCTTATCCGATACGTTTTGTCCTCTTTTAGACTGTATCAAGGCAAAAGTAATGAATTTATTTTGCAAAAATTACTTAGACAAAAAAGTAAAAGAGTTAGATTTCCAGAATTTAACAATTATGAACACTCACAAATATACTTCATGTTAACTGAAAGTAAAGTTAAATTACGAAGGTTGCTAAATGATGCAATTTAATGTCAAATAAACAAATGGCAGTTATTGTTGACTTTCTTATCATTATTTCAGTGGTATTAATAATATTGAGAAATTAAATTATGTGCTATATTTGTTAAATAATTTTTTTAAATGTAACCGTTTCTTTTAATTTAATTTTCTTAAACACATACATATATTGTGACGTTGTGGTACAGTGGATATCGGCTCGGAACGAGAAACCGGGGAGCCGAGTTCGAATTCCAGTTGAATTCATTGCATTCACTGACGCGCAAATACCTTTGGGAAAGGTATTAATC
This sequence comes from Ascarosepion bandense, assembly GCA_037127315.1. Lineage (NCBI taxonomy): Eukaryota > Metazoa > Mollusca > Cephalopoda > Sepiida > Sepiidae > Ascarosepion > Ascarosepion bandense. The sequence continues at coordinate 7,741,064 of JBBBDQ010000357.1, read as the reverse complement.
CGTCTATTCCTTCCAGTTTTGGGTTAAATAGCAGGACAGATTGGGTTCTATAGTCTTGGTCGGCAACCAGTCTACCGCAGAAAGCAATGGCAACCTACTGCGGGATAATCTTCTGCCCAGTCAGTCATGTCTCTTTCGAGGCATGATCGCCCACGCGTGTATCACGAATGGTACTTAACTGACTGACATATATTGTGGCTTGTATAGATGCAAAGCTGATAACTCGTAAAAAATAACTCGATCAATCAATCAATGTATACGTGGATATACTTACAGATATATTTGTACTATTATCACGACGCTAACTAATAAGTTTATACAAACAGATAAGTTTATATAAATAATCTAACAGAATTCAAGTCAGAGTTATATAAACCAAAATTGTTCATACCTTAAAAGACGATTTAACACAATGTATCAGACGTGTGTCCCTTTTTGCCATACTTTCCACATTTCTGGATAGCACAGAAGTGCAAGAATCCTGTGTCAGTCTAATAGAGTTTGCCCGAAAAACACTCTAAAGAATAAATTGAATTAAGCCTTGCTACAGGAGGCTGGCCACCAGGCAATTCCCATGATGGTTATGCTAAATGTAGAGTGAAGACAAAGAGAAAAACAGAAAAAAAAATACAAGCGGAGTGAGAGAGAAAGAGAGAGGGTGAGGGAGGGAGAGAGAAAAGAGGAGAGAGAATCTGGTTTTAAGAAATAAACAAGGCTGAAATGATAAGAAGGAGAAAAAGTTGTTTTTTTAAAATACGTAAACAGTAAAATCAATTGTGAAAAAAACATAATGTATGGACACACAGATAGAGAAAATGTATGGTTGCCAGCAAAACAAAGAACAACTCAAGGGACAAATTACGTACTGGAGGCGCCAAAATCAAGCAATGAGAAAAATTCGAAATTGTTTTAAAAGAGAAGGGAAGATTCGCCGATTCACAAGACCCACTCCCAACCCCGGTCTTTTAAACAGGAATAAACGTCTTGTTTTCTGTCTGGTATTGGGTTTCCACTTCCTTCTAAAGTTATTATTTATTCTCTTTCACTCCGAGTAACTCATTTTAGTCTTAGTAACGTTATCGCCTTGCTTGGGGGTGGTGTCAGTCAGTTAAGTGCCATACGTGGTAAACGCTTGGGCGATCATGTCTCGAAAGAGACATGACTGACTGGGCAGAAGATTATCCCGCAGTAGGTTGCCATTGCTTTCTGCGTTAGATTGGTTGCCAGCCAAGGCTATAGAACCCAATCTGTCCTGTTATTTAACCCATAACTGGAAGGAAGAAACGGATTAATACCTTTCCCAAGGGTATTTGCGCGTAAGTGAATACAATGGATTCGGCTGGAATGAATTCAGCTGGAACAGTCCATTCCTCTTCTTTTTTCCGAATGAAATTTTACGGCTTCTGAATACATTGATTAGCTTTTGGAAGGCATATGGTACTATTTTTATGTTCCTTTAGACTTTTTTTAAAATCAGTACACACCCAGTATACCGCATGTGCGTTGTGGTAAAGTGGATATCGGCTCGGAACGAGAAATCGGGGAGCCGAGTTCAAATTTCAGTTGAATTCATTGCATTCACTTACGCGCAAATACCCTTGGGAAAGGTATTAATACGTCTCTTCCTTCCAGTTATGGGTTAAATAACAGGACAGATTGGGTTCTATAGCCTTGGTCGTCAACCAGTCTACCGCAGAAAGCAATGTCAACCTACTGCGGGATAATATACTGCCCAGTCAGTCATGTCTCTTTCGAGACATGATCGCCCAAGCGTGTATCACGTATGGCACTTAACTGAATAAATGAACTGTTTTGCTATATCGAACATCATATATGACAATGAAAGCTTAAATGATAAATGAAGGAAACAGATGAGATGATTTTTTTAAATATTGAAACAATAATATCAGTTGTGAGAAAACAGAATGTATAAAAGGCAGAAAGATAAAATGTCTGGTTCCTAGCGAGACAAAGAACAATTCAGAAAACTAATTTCGAATTGGAGACACCAAAATCAAGCAAGTAAAAAAAAAATTGAATATCTAGGAATTCTTTTAACAGAGAAAGGAATATTCCAACCGAAATCCGAACAAGAATTGTAATAGCTAAAGTAAACTCCAAGAGCTACGCAAAGAATTAGGCAAGAGTTTTGTAATATCTGACATCATATATGACATTTAATGTGTATGTTGCTAAGGTTACGTCCGCCAGTAATAAATGTACTTCTCTTAGAATAATCTTGTTATACAGGTAATATACATTTAGTAAGAAAATAGAAGCTTGTCGTACTCATCTGTCTATTTTTACGTATCTACTTTGCTATATTTTACATCCGTATATATGCTGTTTGCTTCCAGTGTAGATTCCGGTTTGTTTGAATATATGTTACCATTAACGAAATGTGCCTTCCAAAGCAAAGAATTAAGATACAGGAAAACAAGAAAAAGTATTGAACTGTTATTAAATATCGGTCCTTGTATATGGCATTGAATGCTGGACAATCTTTTCACAGAAATGTGATTCTACGGAAGGATGCTGAGAATACTACGGACTGAATAAGTGATCAACGACAAAGTTGTAAGGAAAAAGAAAAAAGACACTTAGAATCATAGAGAGACAACTGGAATAATCCTCACGGGATATATTAAAGGTAAAAGATACAGAGGAAAGCAGCACATAAATTACCTGGCGAGCAGGAGCTAGTGGTTGGTCAGTCAGTCAGTTAAGTGCCATGCGCGATACACGCTTTGGGCGATCATGTCTCGAGACATGACTGACTGGGCAGAAGATTATCCCGCAGTAGGTTGCCATTGCTTTCTGTGGTAGACTGGTTGCCGACCAAGGCTATAGAACCCAATCGGTCCTATCATTTAACCCATAACTGGAGGGAAGAGACGGATTAATACCTTTCCCAAGGGTATTTGCGCGTAAGTGAATGCAAGGAATTCAACTGGAATTTGAACTCGGTTTCCCGATTTCTCGTTCCGAGCCGATATCCACTGCGCCACAACTGGTAGAAAAGGCATTAAGAGAGATAGCAAAAACATTTACTAAGTGCCCCCAAATATGGAAAGATAATCGTCTACGTCTTGACAAGTTAATGGAAAGTTACTTAAAGAGTAAGATGTAAAAAGAATGATAGCAAAGAATGATAGCAAAGCAAAGAATGATAGCAAAGAATGATAGCAAAGAATGATAGCCAAGTTCAGAGAAAGAGTGAAATGAACAGAAAAAGGATTAAAGACAAATTTGTTTGAGATCTATATCTATAAAAGAGACGAGGGTAGACGTTGTGTAAATATTCGTTTGTTTGATAGATTCGACTTGGCGTCTGCATTTTGCGGTTTAGCTCGACGGAAGCTGCGTTCAGATGTAGACCAAAATTTTAGAACGCTAATGACACTTGACGGATGTGCGTTGTGGCGCAGTGGATATCGGCTCGGAATAAGAAATCGGAGGAACCGAGTTCGAATTCCAGTTGAATTCCTTGCATTCACTTACGCGCAAATACTCTTGGGAAAGGTATTAATCCGTCTCTTCCCTCCAGTCATGGGTTAAATAATAGGACAGATTGGGTTCTATAGCCTTGGTCGGCAACCAGTCTACCGCAGAAAGCAATGGCAACCTACTGCGGGATAATCTTCTGCCCAGTCAGTCATGTCTCTTTCGAGACATGATCGCCCAAAGCGTGTATTGCGCATGGCACTTAACTGACTGAATGACACTTTGAAATTTTTCAGAAATCCAAAATTAGGGGTAGAAAAATATATATTATCACCCTACAGAGTCAGGGATCAGTTTATGTATTGATTATAATATAGAATCGATCACCCCACTTTATATTATCTACATCTATATAAGTTGCGCCTCCCCCTGCCACCCTAATCCAGTAGAAACATTCTACATTGTTATCTATATCTATAAAAGTGACCAGGGTGGAAGTTGTGTATTTATTTGCTATGTAAATTCATCATATGTTTGTTATTCTTAATATTCCTTAAATTACCCGAGTGATACGGGCTAAAATGCTAGTCATTTATAAAAAAAAGAACAAGGGAAAACCTCGAAAAAAGAGAATTGTACACTTGAGATGGTCGTCGCCAATTAGTATGTAATTCTAACATTTGCTAAATAAACTGTGGGGTTTCTGCATATAAAAATTTTGTTTTTATTACCTCCTAGCAGTATAGCCCGGCGTTGCTCGACTGTAATGAAAGCTTTAAAACTCATCCATGGTCTTGGAGCTCAGACTCTTTGGACGTTGGCACGAAAGACCAAAAAGCAATAGTTGTTTCCAGTTAAAGCGAAATCGTAGACTGAAAGAAAAATGAATGGATGTAAGTCAAATTTTGATTTCCTGGTATCGATATCAAAAAAAGTTTTTTTCGTCGTAAACTGAATTTTGAAGGCTAAATAAGTCCTCTGACTAAATGGTATCATGGCTGAGACTAAGAACTACAATTATACCTACTTAGAGCCAAACCCGAACCAAATATTAAAATAAAAATGCTGAAAAAATAGAGATATACAGGCAGATAAACATACACACACACACACAAACATCTTGCCTTTCATATATATATATATATATAAATATATATATATATATTATCGATTTTCTGCTCTATTGTAAGAACTACAACCTTGAAATTTCTGAATATCGTTTCTTATGTCTTTGTCTATGAGTGTATCAAATTTGATTAACATCGGACCACTCCTTCTATAACCCGATTTTATCGATTATCGATTTTCGATATTCATCGGGAGTACCTCGACACAAAACCTAGCTAAGACCACTCGCAGACGCTTATAGTACAACTGTGTAAATTTTCAAGAAAATCGGTTCAGCCGTTTCGGAGTCTATAGGTGACGGACACACACACACACAGACACACACACACACACACAGACAAAGTTTCATTTATAAATAAGTTTAGATTTTTTGTCAAGTATCGGATTTTGCTGGACCATCCTGTATATTCCAGCATATTTGGGACAAACACATGTATTTATGCTATTTTAGGGCATTATTATTTAATTTTCAAGGATTTTATTTGGCATTTTTATGACATTACATCTCCTTTGAGCTCAATGGTGTATAACATCATCCTCTCTCTTATATTATTAAGATCATTGTGTATTTATTTGTACATATTTCCCTCCTATCACATTCGGGAAGATGAGAACCTGTGAGGAAACAGCTAATAATCCTCTCAAATATTTTAACGTCATAGTTTTTTTAAGTTAATCCGCGATTAACAAATTTAGTTTAGTTCATTCACAATGCTAGACGAATAAATATATATTTTTAAAATAAGCAGAATTATATCTTTGAAATTCTCTAATAACTATAAAACGGAATTTTTGTTCAGTCAAAACTGAATTTATATCTGAAATAAATTTAGAAAAGTATGGAGGAATTTAGGCATAAATGTTTCAGGGTAACATTCGAGTTTACAATTACAGAAAGCATTGAGTATAACCTGTAAAGAAATAACTTGTAATCCTTTCAGATATTTTGTCGTCAAAAATGACGTCAAAAGTAAAGCCGTAAAAGAATAATTACACATTTCAATCCATAAATTTTACGACGCACTTCTTAAATCTTATTTTCAGTACATGCAAACCTAAAACGGAGAACTCATCCAGCTTTTTACTACCCCGGGAAATGACTACCTCACATCTGCGTTCCTCTTCTCATTCGTTTCGATGTTCGTCAAAAACGAAAGGTAAAAATAAAAGCCACGGCGTGGAATGAAGTTTTGAAACCTGTTTCAAATATATTTAGGTGTTTATTGAAAGTATCGGGGGGGGGGGGGTGTAATGTCATTCAAGTGTGTAATATGTATTCAGTGTAATGATGTAATGAATATCGGAATAAGAAATCGAAGAGCCGAGTTCAAATTTCAATTAAATTCGTTGCATTCACTTACGCACAAATAACCTATGAGAAAGGTATTAATCTATCTCTTCTTTTCTCAGCTATAGATTGAATATCAGGAAATATTGGGTTCTATAGCCTCGTTGCGGTAAAACCTTCTGACAGGATCGAAAGAGACATGATCGCAAATGCTTATATCAGTCAGTTAAGTGCCATACGTGATATACGCTTGGGCGATCATGTCTCGAAAGAGACATGACTGACTGGGCAGAACATTATCCCGCAGTAGGTTGCCATTGCTTTCTGCGGTAGACTGGTTGCCAACCAAGGCTAAAGAACCCAATCTGTCCTGTTATTTGACCCATAACTGGAAGGAAGAGACGGATTGATACCATTCCCAAGGGTATTTGCGCGTATATGATTGCAACGAATTCAACTGGTATTCGAACTCGGCTCCCCGATTTCTCGTTCCGAGTCGATATCCACTGGACCACAGCACGTATGACATTAAAAAGACGAACTAATTCAAAGCATCACTTACTGTGTCTATGTGGGTAGGTTGGTGACACCTGTGACATATTTTTTCATTGCAGACTTACAGATCAGATCTTGACTTCGACTCTTGCCCATATCAAGAAACTGCCGATCCCAACACCATGATGCGCAGCTCGTAACTTGAACAGCCTGTAGTCGCTAACGGGTGGTGCAGAAATCCACTCAGTCCCACTGTTAATATTGAACTGAGACTGTAAATCTTTAGAGTCTGATTTTGTTTTAATCTTATTCTAAAAATTTATCTTTATTTATTTATTGGATTTTTATCTTTCGGCCACGTCGGCGGCAGCATTGAAAATCAATTCTCACAGACCAATCTCCGATCACAAAGTATGAAACACTTGCAACCTAAATAAAATCCCACTTCATCCTCTTGGATATGCGTGTCCTAATCATAATGTTACACATAGAAAGTATATTAGATGTGGGGGGTGAACCAACTAGATTGCGTTGCATGTAGATGAATTATCAAAGGATCGTTTGTCATCTATATTGCGTGTTGATGAATTGTCAATCCTTGCATTCCTAAGACGTCAGTCATTAAAATACTGACCACACTCGACGTTGCTTAATTTTAGGGATGCACGAGAACCGGTGTTTGAACGAAATGTAGCTTAGCCTCTTTTCAGATATCTAAAAAGTTAATAACCGAATAGAATAATGTCAGATCAATATGATACGTCGGAAGGAACAAACCATATGAGATTCAAAATTATTTTTCTGTATTATTCTTGATGTATGCAGTCTAAGGAGAACAATTTTTTTTGCTTCATCCACTGTGTACGCTGCTATTAGTTCGTAGAAACAAAAGTATATTAGTGAATTCCAAATTATTCTTAACTGTCATGATTAGTAGTTAGGACGATACATTAGTCATAACAGTTGGTTCCCAAAAGATATATTTCTTATGATTCAAACTAATAAGTTATATTTTTCTCGTTATTCACATGATCTGTCCACAGTACTATCAGCCTTAATTGGTGAAATCATATTTTCATTTCTGTAAAGGGATTGTTTAGCATTCGCAGCCATATAGGGGATTGATTTTTTACAGTGTTTTTCACTCGGTATAAGGCACGGAAATTACTCATGGTATAGAGTTACAGAGTTTATGTCGATATATGAGAAAGATAACTGTTAATCCTAGACTTATAAAATCTTAAGAGTGTAATGATCGGGAAAAAACTCCTGTCCCACTGAGATAGTTTAGAGTTCTTTGTTTCTAAAGATATTTCCCTATCTCTTAAAAAGCTGCACACTTTTTGAGAAGCACATTTAGCTATTCTTATACACGTTCGTAAATGCGTTGTAAATATTTAATCGTTGAGAAAAATTGTTTCTTTAGGTTCATGCAGATGCCACTTGCCTAGTGTCTGAATTTTGCTACAATTGCTGGATTGCACAATCAACACCGGGCTAAATTTCAGACACTTGCCCTCAAACTGCGTGAAAATGATACTGATCTAATAGAAAGAAAAATGTAAGATTGTTTTAACATAGGGAAAAGAAATGGTGCAATAGAAAGAGAAAAAATGAGAAGAAATACCACGTGATGCATACCACTGACTGCGCATGTTGAGAGAACATAATGCATATTGAGTGGTCAATGTCATTTTATATACTGCGGAATGTACAATTTGGTTACGACGCCTTAACTAACAATGTATACCCAGATAAAATGATCTAGGCTTACCGTCATTACATTTCGGCTGTTATACACACCGACTTTCTGATGGTAAAGGACACATGGCTCAATAAATAACTGCGTTGGTTGTAGTTAGTAACTTAACCAAAAGAGTTGTGAGTTCAGTACCTAGCTACAACAGAAGTGAACAAAACCTTAGAGAGTTGAGTTAAAGGGAGATAACTAATGATGAGACGTCTGAAAGTGGTATGACTCATAGAACTAGAAAAATCTACCATGGTTAAGAAAGTAAATGATTCTGTTCCGAAATTCCAATCATCTGAAGAAGGTCGGGGCCTAAAACGACCGAAACGTCGTAAAAATGTTGACAAAGATCAAGACAACAATCCGAACAATGTAAATACTGTAAATTAATTATAGGTTTATATACATCCTGGATTAAGTATAGATTTTTCCATATAACCCCTTAACTAACAACGTTCCATTTTAGGGACGGTAGACATTAAGTATTTAAAGAAATCAAATCCTGTTATGGTTTTTGAAGCACCCTTTCATATTATCAAGAAGTAACGTTCTTGATGAATCAGCCATAACGAGATGAAAAAGTGTTACCCGTGTTCTAACTTCTCGGCAACGCGCCCATTGTTATAATCATACATGAAACAGTGACTAATATGGCCAAATCGAAAAATATTTTTCTTTTTCTTCACACAAATTAAGCTATTTAGTTATGAAAGATTGGGTTGGGATTGTGGATTATTCCATTAAGTTTACCAAAAACACTTATTAAAGAGCGTACTTTAAGTCTATAAAAGCAATTATATTCTCTTTCTTTCTCTTTTTAACACTTTGTTGGGGAGTTGTGGCGAACTTCGCCGCAAAGTTGTAGTGACCGATTTGTGCCGTAAGTAAGACACGGAACACAAGAGGTAGGTTCAAAACAGTGTATTAGTATAACAAGAAACAAGATATTCAGAGGAATTGTTAATATTAAGTAATATAGAAAAAGGTAAGTCCTAAGGTATTATTACGCTGCTTACTGCCTAACGAGTAGCTGTCGTCAACTGCTATTAGCTGTTCTCCGTTAACTGTCTTCGTTAACTGATTTTCAGAAGTCACGCAGGTAATCACATATAACAAGAGGAAGAGTCCATTCTTTGTAGGAGGTTACCATAACACACTTGGACGTGGGTAAAGAGTATCCCAAAGCGAAACCTTCATTTTCATGAATTTCTTTCAACTGAACACATGAACATATGCACAGCAAGTTAATCACACAAAAGCACTTTCTCAAAAGAGTGTATTTATAAGTCTACAATTAATTCTTTTGACACCCAGATGCATGGATTGATCGTGCATGACGCTTGTCGTTAATTCATTAACATAATTCTTAAAAAAAACCCCGGCCTTCACGACAGTCGTAGAAAACGTGCTTAAGTGTTTCCTATAAACCTTCTCAGTAGCAATCACATTGTGACCAATTATTTGTAATCCCAACATTTGTGTGATAGTGCACTTCAGAACTGTTTTCAGTTGAGCAAGAATTCATAATTGCTGAGATAGTTCGTAATCCAACGAATCTTATGAATTCTTTCTGTCTTTCATGAATTTAACCACAAGCGAGCTGACCTGTCAGGTTATTGCAGGACTTCATCAAATTTTTAAACTAATAAACAACCTCCCTTAGCTACTCGGTGTCAAAACGACAAAACATGAAGGCGATTACATCGTCAGCGGATTCGGTATGCCTTGCTTGGCTAAACTTGAAAGTCTTATTCTGTAGCGATTGATCTTTTCATTTCTCTTTTACGCTTCTTCGAGAGGGTTACAACGTCAAAGCATAAACAGACAAGAAAGGACTCTTCTCATGAGCCGATTGGGTGATCTCGAAAGCTTTCTGTACGCTTTCTTCTCACATACATTACAGAATTGGGAGCTCGGATCTTTTTCAATGTGCCTTGTCACTTGATGACGACGACGACAATGACCCTCCATAATATACTATCCCTTGTAGTTCTGAGAAACATTAGTTACTTTTACCAAAAATTTTCATCATCATCCTTTGACCAATCGATGAAAATCCATCGACAATCTTACCCAGTCGGTGCTGTGAGTAGACGTCATGGACATTTTTCTATGCCTGATACAGAAATGGATTGCCAGCCCTATATCCGGGTGTTTTTTTCTTCATATACACTACCGGCCATAATTATCAGGCCACCCCAGAGTTTTAAAGAAGTAATGTATTTCATACTATTTTTTAATATTATTTGCCAAGTGAATAATTGTAAATGAAAATAGAATGGTTCTTTTTTTAATGCTGCACAATAACATGAGCATCAAATGAATTTATAAATATTTAATAATGACTTATATTGCAGTTTCATCAACAAAAAATGAAGGAAATTAGGGTGATTCAGACGAGTTCATCTATGCTTCCTTGCCTTGTAAAATTTTACAAAGTAATAATAACAAAAGAAATATTCCATTTTTATTTAGAATTATCCACTTGGCAATAAATACTAAAAATACTATGAAATACATCATTTCTTTAAAAAAAAAACTGGTGTTTCCTAATGATTATGGCCGGTAGTGTATATATACAAGACACCATCTCAAAGAAGATTGCCAAACAAGGGTCGTTATTTCTTGCCAACCATAAGGTGAATTATCGGTTGCCAACTCTTACCGTGGTAGACTGGTTTCCCCAGTCTGTCCTGCTATCTACCTATAGCCGGGGAGATTCATACCTTTCAGCAGGTAAGTTAATGTAATGAATTCGACTGAAATTCGAACTCGGTACTCCGATTCGTCAATCTGAGCCGCTGTCCATTACTCCACTGTGTCTCCCAGCAATTTATTTAAAAGCTCACAGGAAGATGCCCCACTGCTTTACGTTGTTGCTTTTACCTTCTATATGTCCTTTGAGTGTCAGATTCTTTAAGCCCTCCTTCCTCATTATGTCTAAAAGATTTCAGGAATCTTTTTTTCTGATTTTAAATATAAGTATCCTTTTGTTTCTGTTTTCTTGAATACTTTGTTATTTACATACTTCGTCCTTGATATTCCTATACCTGTCTGTAGAACCACATTTCTGTTGCCTCAAATCTCTTCTTTATCTGTGAGAAGATTGCTCAGCATTCACTGCTATATAGGTGAATTAATATTGCATGAGAGTCCAGCACTCTTTTCTTTATTTCTAATGAAATTTTCTTGTTTCTTAACATTTTAGTCTTTGAAAAGCATCTACTGAAATACTAATGGGTGTTCAGATTTCAGTGTCATATTTTCTGTATTCTGTTAAAACACTTTCCATATATCTAAACTTCTGCTGCGGTTATTTACGTTTTCTACATGTAAAACGCGTTCGATTCTGCGAAAATGTAAACGTTTCTATCTTAGTCATAGTTAACGGTTTGAGTTGAAAATAATAGTTGCCAATCTTGTAATTTCAGAAGAAGTATCTAGATATATCGGAGAGATTGACCAACTGAATTGAGAAGTAGTCAACAAAAATAGTTGTTGCTGCCGAAAATATGAAAAGAGTGAGAGAGTAAAAAAAAACGAATATGGAGAGGAGGAATAAAAGAAATAATTTAAACAAGTTTCTTATTCAAAAATATAAGAAAAATGTTATCCAAACACGGAGACATCTTACAGAAATAGAATGAAGCAACCAACAATTATGGTCTCGAATGAAGAAAACATTCAGAAACACACTCACAGAAATACACACACACACACACACACACACACACACACATACACACACATATAAGGAATTATACTTTATTCAATCTTAATACCTTTAACATACTAAATATAAGTAATATATATGTGTGTGTATGTATGTGGGTTTGTGTACCTATGTGTTTGCGTGTGTAAATATTCCCAGATAAAGTGTATCTGTAGAAGGGAGAAAGCACGAAGACAATTTATAAGAAGGGAAACGATTTAAAACATGATTTAAACAATTTACTAGTATAAACAATATACGAATAAAGGAATAATGCAGGCTCCAACAGAGTATAAACAGGAACAATTTGCTACTAACTACCTTACTAATTAAACAAATCGAACGAATGAAATTCTCTTTCTGTCTGCAGTTAGTGTAACTTAATGTCGTATAGCTTCAAATACACGCAGATGATGTCCAGAGTGGGCTCCGTGCTGAACAAGAAAGCAGATATATACATATGCTTCGGGACAGTCTGGAATATCAAGTAAGTGTTATTGACCTACTGCTGAGTCATGAGCAGATGGAATCATCCCCAATGTTTGGGATGCCTATTCTTATAGTTTTAGGAATATGTTCATTGATTCGGGTCCCTAATATCTGAATGGTCCATTCTACGTTATACTGACATTTAAATTTGTACACAATAGAAATATTTGAAGTGGAAGATACCATTTTTAACAACAGGGGTAAACACCTCTCAAGTTCTGGAAACAACATGTAACCTGACGGTTGTAAACTTTGAAATAATGCAAGCAGACAACTTGTCAACATTTATTAGACATTTCCTACCTAACCATGGTAGAGTCAGATAAATTGAAACAAGACTAGGTCCAAAAACAGCTAGTCATTTAAGGCAATTGATCTTATGCTTAACCACGATTTGTTTAACAAAGGTATTTATTGTTCTTTTTTTTTCTTTTTTTTTTTTTTTGGCTAACGAGTGTTTCTGAAGAAGTGGTGGTCTGAAAGGATTTTTAAAGGTTATGGCTGTCCACAACTTTGTAGCTCTTATTAATGTTTATCTTTCTTCTTTTTCTACTCTGCAACTTGCAATTTATTTAAATTAGACTGGTTATTTAATTTACCCGCTATTTCCGACTGTCACTCTTGCTTTCCGTATGTTCTGTGGGTTGGTAAAATTTCCAAAGCCTTCTTTTCCCATTATGTGTCTAGCAATTTTCAAGGGTCTCTTTCTGATTTTAGGCATAGTTTTTTATATAATTTTCTCGTTGGTTACATGCTTCTCCTATAGTCTTCCCAGCATCATGCAACAGAAACCACATCTCTCTTACACGGTGTAAATTGTTCAGCACCTACAAGCATATTGGAGTATTGATGATACATTGCAGTTTAGTACTTTTTCCTTGTTTCTGACTAATAACACATCAGTCAATAAATTCCGTGTCTAACTAATGAAACAGCAACTTTTAGGAAAATTCGACTTTATCACCAAAATAGTCTCCTTCTAGGTTGATACGCTGATTCCAACACTTCTCTAACAATAGCATGCCGTGTTGTAGAAAGATTTGTCATTGGCCTTAAAATACGCCTAAGTTTCCGATACTACTTCTTCATTGGAGATAAATATTATTCCCTGGAGCATTCTTTTGAGGTCTGCAAACTGGGGGACAAATTTAGAGAATAGGGTGGATGCGGAAGCAATACGAAATGCAATTCATGTAGTTTTGCTATCGTTGCGATCGACTTGTGACATGGTGCGTTGCTTGGTGAAAGATCTCTTTTTTCTTATTTATTTGTGTCCATTTTTTGGTGATTTCTTCCTTCAAACGCAACAATATTGCTATATAATATTCACTATGGTTGGTTCTTCCTTTCTGAAAGTAATCAATGAACAAAATGCTTTGCGCAATCCAAAATCAGGAGATCAAAATCTTGCCTGCTGATGTTTGAGTCTTTGGTCGTTTTGTACTGCTTTCACCTGCTTCTGTCCACCCATCGGACTGCCTATTTGATTTCGGAGTGAAGCAGTAGATACATGTGTTATCCATTGTCACATATTTACGCAAGAACTTATTTTTGTTGCGTTAAAACAGTTGCAATCAACGCTCCCAATCGTTGATACGTAGTTGTTTTTGATAGATTGTGAGCAAATGCGGCACCCACTTTGAACACACCTTTCTCATTGACAAATGTTCATGTAAAATGGTGAATACACTGCCTTCTGATATGTTCAAATTCTCTGCTATATCACGCAACTTCAATTTACGAGTTTGCAGATTTCTTTGATGTTTTTCGGGAAAACTGCCGATTCTGGACCACCTGAGCGTTTAGCATCCTTTGTGTCTATACGACCTTATTTAAATTCAGCATACTATGTCTTATACTATCTCTCAACCGTTGTTTCCGCCAGAGCAGAGTTGGAATAACACTTACCAAGCTATTGCTTTACTTGAACAGTATTTTTCCCAACAGAAAACAAACGTTTATCAACACGCGAAATTCAGATGTTTCAATTGTTTTGAAAATGTGCAACAGTAGCTTCACTTAAATAACTGTACTTTGTAAACTATTAATCTGATTGCCCCAAAATTTTGTTAGTACTTCATAAAAATTATATGGATTTTCCATTCGTCGTGCCATTTATGTCAAGCGCAGGACTTATTGAGAGATGTGCCATTTCCTCCAAGATTGGAGGTTTTGGGGCATGTGAAAGCATCTCTGAATTGCTGTTGTTCCAAGGTCATCTCTGAAACTGGATGATAGCATTTGTTAGGATCCCAGCTATGGGTAAATTATGAAACCTAAAAAGACATTATGAAAGTATGAAAATACATTTTTATTGTAAATATAACAGCAAAACTTTTTTTATGTAAAAGAACTAGCAACAATACCTATTCATAGTAAAATTGACAATACATTTTAAAGCAACGTGAACACACAGTACTAATTATCTGTAGTAATAAAATTTTGTAGTGATAAAATTCTGTTCAAAATATATTTAGTTGAAGCCTATAAAATTGTTCGATATTAAATCTCTCATAGAGATGCCGCTAAACAAAATCAACCGAATTAAAGTTTCAAATCTTCTAACCATTTTTACCAATATGATTATGAACATTTCACCTCCACATAACAACTAAATTGGTAATCACTCGAAAATCAATGACAAACAGATACTCTACCAGCAATTTTTAGAGCCAATGACGTGGTGGTGAAAGTTAAGACCTACCATATCAGCAGGATGTACAATGGCCTAAAAAAAGTTTGTTTTTGTTTTTTTTTTAGCCAGGAGCAATAAACTACATCTAATTTCAAAATTGCATTACGTAATCCCAATGTCGTGGTGGTGAAAGTTGAGACCTGCCATATCAGCAGGATGTACGGTGGCCTAAAAAAAAGTTTTTTTTTATTTTTTTAGCTTGAGCAATAAACTACATCTAATTTAAAAATTGCATTAAGTAATCCCAACTAAACATAAATAAACAATATTTGAAATTAGTATGGGGTAAGTCCTCTATTTGCTAGTTTCAGTGCTTGTATTCAATTTTTTTATTCCATCAAGTTATCCATAATCGTCTGATCTATATTTTGCCACTCTTCTTTTATAGATTAGCTCTTTCAGAGTCTTTCTTGCCTCATATGGCGACATTTTAATGCTATTGGTGATATCTTTGACTTTCTGACGACACTTTCTAATGATTTTCTTCTTTAGCGCCCTTTTCGTTTACTCAGACAAGATGGCTGATCTTCCTGAACATTGTTCAACACTACAAAGGTCTTTTTCATTACTTTTCTTGACAATATTATTAACGGTTTGATGATTGATCTGGAAAAACCTAGCAATTTCTTTATTTGACTTAATGCCAACTTGTTATTTGCCCTCGTTGAAATTCACCAATTATTTTACTTTCGCGAACTTTCATTGAAAAATATGTCAACTATTATTCATAGATGAGAGTAGCTTGATACTAGCATGGTATTGTCTGAAAAAAAAGACGTTATTACACTAGCCAAAATTGCTGCAATCAAGGGTGGCTTAAAATTTATCATAGCCTACTGTATACTACTTGATCACATACTTTTCAACATGACTAATAGCAATAGTTTTTTATAAAATTACTTCGCTTTGCTGATATGGCGATATTCTAAGCGCAGCTTAGATGTAGCACAAGGCCGAAAGTATGGGGCACCCAGTGAGGATTGAATTCACTACTCAGTTGTAACAGGTTCTAGCGAGACAATATTGCTAACCATTACACCACGCTGAAGTGCCATTTTTTCTAAGCAGAGTTTAGATGTGGCACAAGGCCGAAAGTATAGAGTACCCAGTGAAATCGAATTTACTACTAAATTGTAATGATTCTTTCGAGACACGATTGCTAACCATTACACCACTTTGATGTGCTCAAATAGGTGATATTTTAAGCGCCGCTTAAATGTGGTACAAGGCCGAAAGTATGGGACACCCAGTGAGGATCGAACTCAATACTCAGCTGTAACTGGTTTTAGCGAGACAAGCTTGCTAACCATTACACCATGCCAAGGTGCTCCGCTTTGTTGATATGGTAACCCTTGGCTTTGATAATGCCAACCCTAGTATTTGGGACAAGACACACTGCTTAATGTATTAGGCTGAAACAAGCATTATTTCATCAAGTCATGTGTTTGTGTGCATCTGTATATCAATAAGATCCATAATTACATTCTTCTTTCCTTCATGACGTTGGCCATCATGGTTCTCCACAATTTCCTGTAGCTCTTACGAAATAATACAATATTTTTCTGAATTTTGTTATCTCTCCTAAGCCATGTTCTGTCATCCATTTACTTAAGCTCGCTCAGTAGGTTTGTTCTCCTAATGTTCGTCTTTCCTTAAATCTGTCCAGTGAGTGGTATATTTTCCGAGCTACCTTTTCTCCTTATACGTTCTATTTTAACTGTCTCTACCTGACTTTAAGTATAAGTGTCCTTTTTGTTTAATTTACTCTAAAACTTTGTTGTCGTATCCATGTTCGATCCATAGTAATCCCAGCATCCTTCCGTAGAACAACATTTCTGTTACATTGAATTTCTACTTCCTCTTTGCGGAGATTATGCACCGTCATATAAGAAGAGTGATATTACATAACAGTTTAGTATACTTTTCCTTACTCTAACGAATTTTTTCTGTTTCTTAATACTTTGCTTAGCTTTTGAAAGGTATATTTTGCTATCCGAATGGGCCCTTGGGTGTGACTATCGTACATTTAAAACACTACCCAGATATTTATGTTTTATTTTGGTATCTCTAATTTTTAATTTGCAGGTTCGATTTTGTTTCTTTTTCTAACAACTATGCATTCTGTCTTCTTGCAATTGCAGTTTTCTTTCTCCATCTACTACCAACACTGTATCATCTGCATATCTTCTTTTGTTAAGATTGGAGCCGCCAATTATAAACCCTGGTAGGCCTATTCATTCTATCATCTTTCCCTTGCTGTACACGTTGAATCAGTCCGTTGAGAAGGTCCATATTTATCTTCCACGGCTTTCAATTTTTATTTATTTACTGAATCCATTATCTGTCTGTATACAGGCTATTTGATACTAGTATACGTTCTGGATAATTATAATATCCTTTCCAAATATAACAAAGTTACTTAGGAGTTTCAATTTTTTTCAAGCGGTTTGCTGCCAATATAGCTTTAAAATTATTTTAATATCCTTTCCAAATATATCAAGGTTAGGTAACTGTTCAAACTTTTTTTTTTCGGAGGGTTTGTTGCAAGTATAGTTTCTGGATTATTCTAAAATACTTTCCAAATATCATAGGATTACCTACACAGAAACAAAACAATAGTTATACACCGACGAAATTGTTATACTTAAATAAGTGGCTAATTTATGTGTTTTGTGTCCTCATGTTTTAACAAAACTGTTTAATAACCATTAAATTTCTATTATTTGCTCCAAAGATGTCAAGTTCCACCATTTCTTTTTTTTATTTTATTTTATTTTTTTTAATCATATCACCCGAGAAAGGCTGTAACGCCACTGATGTGCAGGGGGCTACATAAGAGTAAAAAGATTAGATAGAGGAGAGTGAAGAGAAGTACGAAACAGTTAGAAAGGAGCAGAGAAGGATGGGAATACAAGCGTGATGACAATTGCAGAGGTGAAAAGAAAGGAAAGGATATACAGTGTGGTGAAGAAAGAACTAGGGTCAAGTGGTTAAGAGATGAATATTGACCTTGCATTTAAATTCCTGGATGTTGTAGCCATCAGGAAAGCAAGAATAAGGAAGCGAGTTCCACAGGCAGGAAGTGCGAGAAAAGAAACTACAGGAGTAGAATTGTCTTCTGCATTTAGTCGATCTAACTGTGAATGTGTGAGACCCATTTGCCAGTCTGGTTGCACGAGTAAACACCTGTTGCAGAAGCACCAGTGACTTAAGTTCGTTGGAGCAGAAGCCTTGGAAGTATTTATAGAACAGACAAAGGGAGGTCACATCCCGTCGGTGGGAAAGTGGCTGTAGTCGAGCCGCTAAGACGGTACCTATCACATTACTGATTCTGCTTTGGAGCCTGTCAAGAACACCGAGATGAACTGCGGGTCGGGCACCAGACCATATATGGCAGCAGTAATCCATGCACGGACGAATGGTTGATTTGTAAATCACTCGGTTTGCTGCGAACATAAGTTCTGGATTATTTTAGTATCCTTTCTATATATTTCAAGTTAACTTAGTAGTCCCAAGATTTCTAATCAGAAGATTTGCTTCCAGCATTATCTCTGGATTATTCCAATATCCTTTTTAAATATGTCAAGATTACTTAGAAGTCTCAAAAATTCCTTTTCAGTTGTATGATGCCAGTATACCTTCTGGATAATTCAAATATCCTTTCCAAATATGTCATGGTTGCCTAGCCGTCACAAAAATCTTTTTCAGCCTGTTTTCTGCCAGTAAAGTTTCAGGATTATTTTAATATCCGTTAAGTATGTCAAGATTACCTATACAAAGAGAGAAAATAATATCATACACAGAAAAAATAGTTATGCTTAAATAAGTGACTTATTTATGTGATGGGATGTGCGTTTGTGGTGCAGTGGATATCGGCTCGGAACTAGAAATCGGAGAGCCGATTTCGAATTCCAGTTGAATTCGTTGCATTCACTTACGCGCAAATACCCTTGGGAAATCCATCTCTTTCCTCGAGTTATTGTTTAATAACAGGACAGATTGAGTTTTATAGCCTTGGTTGGCAACCAGTCTACCTCAGAAAACAATGGCAACCTACTGCGGGATAATCTTCTTTCAAGACATGATCGCTCAAGCGTGTATCACTTATGGCACTTAACTGACTGACTGATTTATGTGATGTGTAGACATGTGTTTCAAAGTGACTAGCGAATAAACATTAAATTTTTAAGAAGCTTTTCAAATATATCAAGGTTACCTGCCAGTTGCAACATTTCTTTGCAGGGAGTAATCTGCCAGTATAGCTTCGGATTATACTAATATACTTTCTGTATATCTCAAGATTACATAGCAACTACTTCATTCATTTCAAGGTTTTTACAGCCAATATAGATTATGCATTATTTAATATATTTTCCATATATGTAAAGGTTTCTTCGAAGTTCCAACATTTCTTTGTGCGTGGTTTGCTGCCTAGACAGCTTCTGGATTATTTTAATCAGTCAGTCAGTCAGTTAAGGGCCATACGTGATACACGCTTGGGCGATCATGTCTCGAAAGAGCGTGACTGACTGGGCAGAAGATTATCCCGCAGTAGGTTGCCATTGCTTTCTGCGGTAGACCGGTTGCCGACCAAGACTATAGAACCAAATCTGTCCTGCTATTTAACCCATAACTGGAAGGAAGAGACGGATTAATACCTTTCCCAAGGGTATTTGCGAGTAAGTGAATACAATGGATTCAACTGGAATTCGAACTCGGCTCCCCGGTTTTTCGTTCCGAGCCGATATCAACTGTACCACAACACACATCCCTATTATTTTAACATCCTTTACAAATATATCAATGTTTCCTTACAGTTCCAACATTTCTTTTCAGGTGGTTTGCTGGCATTCTGGATAATTATAATATTTTTTCCAAATTTTCAAGGCTTCTTAGCAATTAAGGCAATTCTTTTCAAGTAATTTTCTCCTATTATAGCTTATGGATTATTCAAATATACTTTCTAAATTTTTCAAGATTACCAAGCAGTTCCAATTCCAGCCATTCATTTCCAGTTCCGATTCCTGCAATTCATTTTAAGCGGTTTCCTACCAGTGTAGCTTCTGGATTATTTAAATATCTCTTAAATATGTCAAGGTTTTCTAGCAGTTCCAACATTTCTTATCAGGCAGTTTGCTGCCAGTATAGCTTCTGGATATTTCTAGTATTCTTTCCAAATCTGTCAATGTTTTCTAGCAATTGTTTACGATAAGTTTTCTGCCAGTATAGCTTAAAGATTATTCTGATATAGTTTCTAGATTTTTCAAGGTTACCTAACAGTTCCAATATTTATTTACGAGCGGTTTGCTCCCATTATAGTTTCTTGATTATTCAAATATGTTTCCCAAATATGTTAAGGTTACCTAGCAGTTTCAACATTTCTTTCGAAACAGTTTCCTGCTAGTAAAGCTTTTGGATTATCTAAACTTATTTATAAATGGAACTTTGTCTTTGTGTGTGTGTGTGTGTGTGTGTGTGTGTGTGTGTGTGTATCCGTTACCTATAGACTCCGAAACGGCTGAACCGAATTTCTTGAAAATTTACACAGTTGTACTATCAGCGTCTGAGAGTGTTCTTAGCTAGGTTTTGTGTCGAGGTACTCCCGATGAATATCGAAAATCGATAATCGATAAAATCGGGTTATAGAAGGAGTGGTCCGATTTTAATCAAATTTGATACACTTATAGACAATGACATAAGAAACGATATTCAGAAGTTTCAAGGTTGAAGTTCTTACAATAGTGCAGAAAATTTTATATCGATACCAGGAAATCAAAATTTGACTTACATACATTCATTTTTCTTTCAGTCTACGGTTTCGCTTTAACTGGAAACAACTATTGCGTTTTAGTCTTTCGTGCCAACGTCCAAAGAGTCTGAGCTCCAGGACCATGGATTAGTTTTCAAGCTTCCATTACACCCGAGCAACGCCGGGCTATACTGCTAGTTCTAATATAATTTCGAAATAAATAGAGGCTATTTAGCCGTCCCAAATTTTTTGGTCAGTTGTTTTGCTTACAGTATAAATTCTGAACTATTCTAATATTCGTTCCAATCATATCAAGGTTATCTAGTCAGTCAGTTAAGCGCCATACGTGATACTCGCTTTGGGCGATTATGTCTTGAAAGAGACATGGCTGACTGATTATCTCGCAGTAGGTTGCCATTAATTCCTGCAGTAGACTTGTTGTCAGCCAATGCTATAAAACCCAATCTGTTCTTTTATTTAACCCATAAATGGAGGGAAGAGTCGGATTAATATCTTTCCAAGGGGTATTTGTGCGTAAGTGAATGCAATGAATTCAACTGGAATTCGAACTCGGTTCCCCGATTTGTCGTTCCGAGTCGATATCTATTGCACCACAACGCACATCCCAAGGTTACCTAAACAGAGACAAAACAATAGTTATACACAGAAGAAAATTGTTATAGCTAAATAAATGTCTTATTTATGTGATGTGTATGTATGTGTTTCGAAGAGACTAGTGAATAATCATTTAATTTTTTATATTCTTTCCGAATATTTCAAGGTTGCCTACCCGTTTCAACATTTCTTTTCGAGTGGTTTGCTGCCTCTATAGCTTCCAGCTTATTCTTTTATCTTTCCCATATATGTCAAGATTATTTAGAAAGATACAAATCAATATTCATAGACTTAAGAATATTGTTGTAATTATACAAGTATCTTATTTATATAATGTGCGTACATGTATTTCAAAGGGTTTTGTGAATAAATATTAAATTTCTATGTTGCTATGTTTTTAACTCATTGCAAATTTATTGATTTTTTTAACCTTCCGACACCACATGTTTTTATTCTTTCTTCATTAACGAAATAAAGAAAACACTGTAGGCTAATGATTATGTTAATTAGAAGATTATGCTAATAAGTAGCCCTAATCTACCAATGGGATCAATGTGCCCATAATTTCTTTCTTAAAAATATTTTCACCCTTATATTTATTCAATCCTAGTTATACTTTATAACTTTTATTTTTTCCTTGTTTTCTGTCATCTCCAGAAAGGAAATTAATTCAGTACAAAAATAAAATTTAGATTAGTCACCTTTTCTATTACCAACTGTTTCTATTGCACCCATCATTGAAATTTTTAATGAAATAGAAAATATCGTCTATTCTAAGTAGGTGCCTTTTCTTTAATTGAAGATGATGATGAAAGTTATATTGTCAGCATTACTTGTTTAGAATCAGATGCTGATATGAATGTTAACAAAAGGGATAGAAATGATTATTCAAATCTTTCATTGATGAATGAAAATTATTATTCGAATGATATGTCCTAAATTTTGTCTTCTAAACCAATTGAAAGAACACAACGAAGAACTCGATACTTCAATGCTGACATCAAAAGACCTTCACGCTTTGCAAGAAGATCATGTGATTCAGCACATTCAATTTTATTGTTCATGAAGCTTAATCTCTTGGAAATAATCCAAAAATGGATAAACGCTGAAGGAATTCGGGTCTCGCAGGTATTGATACAAACTCTAGTGAGCAATACACTCCCCTGGTACGATTCAATGAGCGAAAGAAAAAACATGGTGCGCCTTAGGTGGTTCTAAAAATAAAGAAGAACACAGATTGTCTGTAATATTTGCCAAAATCATGTATTCTGTAAAAAGTTCGGTGTTGAATTGTACTTTTTTTTTAATAAAGGGTGTGCGTTGTGGTGCAGTGGGTATCGAGTGGGAACGAGAAATCAGGGAGCCGAGTTCAAATTCCAGTTTGTATTTCTTGCATTCACTTACGCACAAATACTCTTGGGAGAGGTATTAATCTGTTTCTTCCCTCTAGGAATGGGTTAAATAAAAGGACAAATTGAGTTTTAAAGCCTTGGCTCGCAAACAATCTACCGCAGAAAAAATATTGGCCACCTACTGTGGGATAATCTTCTGCCCAGTCATCATGTCTCTTTCGAGATATGATCGCCCAAGCGTGTATCTTAACGGACTGACTAAATTTGAATTATGTTCATAATTTCAGACTAAATGCACAGATGTATTGTAAAGTTTTTCTCTCGGTGAATAAATTTTGATTAAAATTTCTATTTCTCTGTACATCTATAATTATGCATACCTAATATCATCATAAATGCCAAAAAGATACAGTTTCAAAAAATAGAAATGGATCCATTGAACCCAAGTGGTATTTAATGGAGGTTATTTTTTTGGTTGACGGAGTGTTAAGGAAATATAGATAAAAAAATGAACCCTTGAGAAATCAAAAAGTACGATTAGAAAATGAGTAGAAACAAATCATAGTAGGAATTTGAGAAAAAGACAATTTAAGAAATCAGGAAATTTTTAAAAAGTTGACTTAGAAAAGCAAAAACGAAAATATACAAGAAATGCAACGAAAGAGTGATGATCTTGAAGCAAGAAAAAATGCAATATAGTCAATATGAATACATTAATTTGGCAAGAAAAAGAAAAGAATGAATAAATGATTAACAGAACGCTGAAAAACAATTAAGCTCTACCTTCTAAAGTGACAATATGTATGCAATCATGGCTTTAATATTGGTAGACTGTCATGGTTGTTCTTGGGAAAATGGATAAACTTCAACTGACATGACCTGAGATTAAATGCAATATTACCTTTCTCAAAGATTGGCTGAAAATCATGGCTATGATGCCTATACTGCTCTGCTAGCAAATCGAAAAGAAAGAGAATGATAGAAAAGAAAGCTAAATGCAAAAAAGAAAATATTCTACCTAAACCAAAAAATGAATTCGTTTGACCATTCTATTTGCCGTGACTTAAACAGTTCTGTCATTCGGAAGAGATAGATAGATAGATAGATAGATAGATAGATAGATAGATAGATAGATAGATAGATGTAAAGTGACAAAGGTTGATAGATATCAACAAACTGATATAGATATGAAGATATTTACATACATAGGAATAGACCCAAACAGATTGCTATTAACAGATTTAGATAGATAGATAGATAGATAGATAGATAGATAGATATAACGACTGTGATAGATAGATAGATAGATAGATAGATAGATATAACGACTGTGATAGATAGATAGATAGATAGATAGATAGATAGATAGATATAACGACTGTGATAGATAGATAGATAGATAGATAGATAGATAGATAGATAGATAGATAGATATAACGACTGTGATAGATAGATAGATAGATAGATAGATAGATAGATATAACGACTGTGATAGATAGATAGATAGATAGATAGATAGATAGATATAACGACTGTGATAGATAGATAGATAGATAGATAGATAGATAGATATAACGACTGTGATAGATAGATAGATAGATAGATAGATAGATAGATAGATAGATAGATAGATAGATCGACTGTGATAGATAGATAGATAGATAGATAGATAGATAGATAGATAGATAGATATTAAGAAATAAAAAGCAAAAAGACACAAGGTATAAGACAGCAAGAAGAAAGGAACATGATAGCTTAAAAAGAGGCAAGAAAAACGTGAATATACAAAGAAATAAATTATGATTACTAGTTAAGGTATGAGTAAAAAGTAAAAACTAACTCTCATGATTTTTAAATCATTCCCCTCCAAGCAAAGCGATACTGCCACTGATGTGCAGGTGGTTACATAGAGATTTTAAGTTTTAGGCAGGAGGAGAGTGAAGACAAAGAGGAACCAGCTACAGTGGCTGAAAGAGAAAAGGTAAGAGAAAGATGTGAACACAGGAGTGAAGACTGTTGCGAAGGTAGAGAGAAAAGAAATGAACAAGATACACGGGATGATATAAAAAAAGGTCTGGAGTTAAGTGGATAATAAATGGGAATTGACGTTGCATTTAAATTCTTGTGGCTTGTCGCCGTCATGAAATTAAGTATATGGAAGGGAGTTCCACAGGCGGGAAGCGCGAGAAAAGAAGCTGGTGGAGTAGAATTGTCGCCTGCATTTGGTTGATCTAACTGTCAAAGGGTGAGACATTGTTGCCAGTCGGGTTATCCATGGAAGATCTTGTGAAAGGGATACCAGTGACCTAAGTTCGTTAGAGCAGAAGGCATGAAAATAGTTATAGAAGAGACAGAGGGAAACCACATCCCGCCGATGAGAAAGTGATTGTCGTGTTGCTAGATCGGGACCAATCTCATTACATTCCAAAATAGTTGGAGGGAATGGGAAAAAATTGATATAGAAAGAGAGTAAGTGCGAGAGAAAACAAGAAACGATAAAGAAACGTTTGAATAAAATGAAGGAAAAAGAACAACGTGAAAGTGAGAGCGGTTGCCAGAAATATAGAGGAATAAATAGTGATAAGATAAAAGATAATAAAATAGTAGGAGGAAATATAAGATAAGTCATAAAGATGGAGAGAGACCGAATGGTGGATTAGAAAATAAAGAACAACGAATGGTGGATTAGAAAATAAAGAACAACGAATGGTGGATTAGAAAATAAAGAACAACGAATGGTGGATTAGAAAATAAAGAACAACGAATGGTGGATTAGAAAATAAAGAACAACGAATGGTGGATTAGAAAATAAAGAACAACGAATGGTGGATTAGAAAATAAAGAACAACGAATGGTGGATTAGAAAATAAAGAACAACGAATGGTGGATTAGAAAATAAAGAACAACGAATGGTGGATTAGAAAATAAAGAACAACGAATGGTGGATTAGAAAAAGTGTAAAAACATAAATGTAGTTAAAGAAAACGAAACGAAAAGAATGAAAGAAAATAATTAATAATAATAATTAATAATTAATAATTAATATTAATAATTATATTAATAATAATAATTAATAATTAATATTAATAATAATTAATAATTAATAATAAAGAATTACAATCAAGAACGCGGATAAACTTTTAGACTCTATCAAAAATGAAAAGAGAAGACTCGAAAGCTTCTTTCCATATATGAAAACAGTCCTCCATTTCTAACCGGATCTGGATCTTGTAAAAGTAAGAGATATCAATTATTATTTAATTGGAGTAGATAGACTAAACTATCGCCCGGTTCACACTCCACCCACGTCTATTGAACAGGTGTAGAGGCTCATCCCTTGTTCCCTGTTTAGGATGTGCTTTCCGGTTTTCTCTTTCCAAACTTTTACTCTTTTCCATTCTTTTACTCGGATGTGGTTTCCGGTTTTCTCTTTCAAATCTTTTACTCTTTTCCATTCTTTTACTCAGTTTTTTTTTTTCTCAATTGGAGTAGATAAATTAAACTATCGCCCGGTTCACACTCCACCCACGTCTATTGAACAGGTGTAGAGGCTCATCCCTTGTTCCCTGTTTAGGATGTGGTTTCCGGTTTTCTTTCTACTAAAGGTAAGAAAACGTGGAAGGCCATCATCGCATACGTCCTGAAGGAAAATGCCAACGAGAAGAAGAAGATGAAAAGAAGCAATAAAAAAGACTGACAATGGGTGAGAAAGAAAAATAAAATGAACAGCCGAAAATTTGCAAAGAAAAAGACGTATAAAGCAAACCGAATAATGTGGTAACGTCAAAATAAAGCATTGTAGAAAATAAAGCATTATAGAAATAAAGCATTATAGGAAATAAAGCATTGTAGAAAATAAAGCATTATAGAAAATAAAGCATTATTGAAAATAAAGCATTGTAGAAAATAAAGCATTATAGGAAATAAAGCATTGTAGAAAATAAAGCATTATAGGAAATAAAGCATTGTAGAAAATAAAACATTGTAGGAAATAAAGCATTGTAGAAAATAAAGCATTATAGGAAATAAAGCATTGTAGAAAATAAAGCATTGTAGAAAATAAAGCATTTAGAAAATAAAGCATTGTAGAAAATAAAGCATTGTAGAAAATAAAGCATTATAGGAAATAAAGCATTGTAGAAAATAAAGCATTATAGTAAATAAAGCATTGTAAAAAATAAAGCATTATAGGAAACAAAGCATTATAGGAAATAAAGCATTATAGGTAATAAAGCATTGTAGAAAATAAAGCATTGTAGGAAATAAAGCATTGTAGAAAATAAAGCATTGTAGAAAATAAAGCATTATTGAAAATAAAGCATTATAGGAAATAAAGCATTGTAGGAAATAAAGCATTGTAGGAAATAAAGCATTGTAGAAAATAAAGCATTATAGAAAATAAAGCATTGTAGAAAATAAAGCATTATAGGAAATAAAGCATTATAGTAAATAAAGCATTGTAGAAAATAAAGCATTGTAGAAAATAAAGCATTATAGGAAATAAAGCATTATAGAAAATAAAGCATTATAGGAAATAAAGCATTGTAGAAAATAAAGCATTATAGGAAATAAAGCATTATAGAAAATAAAGCATTATAGGAAATAAAGCATTGTAGAAAATAAAGCATTATAGGAAATAAAGCATTGTAGAATATAAAGCATTTATAGGAAATAAAGCATTATAGGAAATAAAGCATTATAGGAAATAAAGCATTATAGGAAATAAAGCATTGTAGAAAACGAAGTAATCAGAAAACAAAGTATAAAACATGTTTATGCTCCTTTTTTTCTTTTGTGGAGCGAAAGGATTTATTTTTTCGTCGTAGATTTGAAAAGAAAGCGCCTACCTACAGTTAATGAGAGAATTTACCAACTGTCTTTGCCGTTTGTTATTCAACAGGGCGTGAAGTAGCCAAATAGGTTTAGTCACGACTAAGATAGCAGGAAATAAATAAATAAAACATCAACAAAAACAACAAAGAGACACGTATTTTTTCTGCACATATACATGCGTAACAAAAAACAACGTTGCATATGTTGGTATATCTAAATGGTTAGAATTCTGGAGTATAGTCAGTAAGGAGTTAGAATATTGGATTATAGTCAAGTCCGGAACAAACATTTAGTTCTCAGGTTGAGAATTTAGTAAACATAGTCTGTAGTATTCCTACGTCTTAAGGCGGATGTAATATATCTAGTCACCTTTTGCTGTTTGTTTGTTTGTTTGTTTGTTTGTTTGTTTGTCAGTCCGTGTCAAGCTATCTTAATACCCCTGGGATGGATTCGGATGAAATTTTGAGGGATAACTGGTTTCATGACTAGCACAAACTGATTGAATTTTGAGTTAGATCTGGTACATGATTAAGTTTCTGGGTTATTTTTCCGGTTTTAATATTACTTTACGTTTTTTACGTTTCACATAACAAATACGCCCCCTCCCTGATCATTTTGAATACTGAATTAGCTCCCTTGTTTTATTTTAGGCGTGTATTTAATTTTCAAAGCGCTCAATTTCACTTTTTACATTTTCTCTCTTGAGAGCGTTGATTGCAGTTAGTCTTTCTCATTTTAATAATCATCTCTTCTTAATCGCTGAGATGATGTCGGTATTACCTTAATGGAGGTTTGAAGTCTTTGACTGCTTTTTCTAGTTAGTTTATTATTATTATTATTATTATTATTATTATTATTATTCTTTCTTTGTCGTCTTCTCTTTTTTCTTACCTTTTAATATTTGGCAGTCAGATGGTGTCTATGTTTTTTTTAAGGTAGTCTATATTCTTGGAATTATTTCGTACTTTTGTTCTCATCTTGCATGATATAGGTATTGCAATAGACACAACGTTTCGACCAAGTACCCTCTGATCATCATCAGGTGTTCAAAGATTGGCTGATGTGGAACATCTCGTTGATTATCTAGTTCCGCAATACTCATATCAGAAATAAATACAAATTATGACAAGTGGCACATACCCACAAACATAATCCACTTGTCAAAATCCATCTGACACTGAATATAAAAGGCTCCAAAAATGCAGCACTAAAGTCCTTCGGGACGCTGGCGAAGTAGATATAGTAGTTGGTTATACATGTGTTAGTATCATCTAGTGGTCATGAGTTTGATCTTTGGACTTGGTAGTGAAAGTACCAAATTCCAACATAAAAGAACAATAATTGATTTCACAGTATATTTCGGAATAGTCAACAAGATATTCCACATCAGCCAATCTATGGACACCTATGTATCAAGATAAGAATAAATGTTCGAAATAATTTCAAGATTATTAAAAATTATTCATCTCAGAAATAAATACAAAATAAGTCAGTCTTTTAAAAATTGTGAGGCAGATGGCATCTATATATTTTAATGGCATCTATATATTTTAATGGTATTTATATATTTTAATGGCATTTATATATTTTGGACATCTATATATTTTAATAGCATTTATATATATTTTAATGGTATCTACACATTTTAATGGCATCTATATATTTTAATGGCATTTACATATTTTAATGGCATCTATATATTTTGAACATCTATATTTTAATGGCATCTATATATTTTAATGGCATTTACATATTTTAATGGCATCTATATATCTTGGATATCTATATATTTTAATGGCATCTATATATTTTGTAACTATGCTAGCTTCTTTTAAACTTTATCTTCTCAGCCCTTTGAAACCTGTGAGGCAGTTGATATCCATGGCTTCTAATTTTACCCGATAATTTTATTTCAAAAATTGTGAAACACCCTGTATTTTATTTATTATTTTAAGAAAAATAATTAAATTCTTTGTTTTTATTACTTAACGTGAAGACCCCTTTTGTCGTAATAAGTCCAGCATTCAAATATGCATCCTTTTGATAACCAAAGTAATGAGTTTCCATTCGAAGCAAAAATTCAATTTGACTACAGCGCCGTGAAAGAACTTATTTTCTTCATCGCTGACCAGTCCCGAATAGCCACTGGTTAGCAATTCAAATGTCCTACAAGATTCGTCGTATATTTTCCCATTTTCGTGTTTCTGATTGAAAGCACCGCTGTTCTCCAGGAGACAACAATTGAGTCGAAGGATCGTGATAAAATCAAAATGTAACATAACTGATCGAAAAATAGTTTTCCATTTGTCCGGAAGCTGTTGGCGAATCTCGCGAGAAATGGACGCCAAGTTACGTATTCATTTTTTTTTATTCAGATGTGTGGTTTCAATTAACGTAACGCTATGGCCCCCAAATCTGGTATTTACCAAAATCAATTTATATTTTTTACCGCTGTTTTTAATTCTTCTTCTTCTTCTTCTTCTTCTTCTTCTTCTTCTTCTTCTTCTTCTTTAGTTCAGTACTCGTTTCTTTGTTTCTAACGAAATTCTCTTTTTTCTTAATATTTTGCTTAGCTTTTGAGAATCATCTTTCACAATACCAATGATTTTTCAGATTTTAATGTTATATTCTCTGTTAAAACGCTTCCTTTATATTTAATTTTTACTATATGCTTAGTTATGGTGCCTCCAATTTCAGGTTCGCATCTCTAACACTATTTCCAAAGTCATGATTCTTCTTCTTCTTCTTCTTCTTCTTCTTCTTCTTCTTCTTCTTCTTCTTCTTCTTCTTGTCACTGTTTTGCCTTTTTTTTAACTGCTTTATTTAACATCATCTTGTTTTTACCATTTCTTCCTTTTCTTCTTCTTCATCTTCTTCTTCTTTTGTCAATTTAATGTTTTCTTTATTATTTAACAGTATTTCTATAGCATGTGTTTCGCCGATCTACAAGCCCACAATGCCCTATATATATATATATATATATATATATAAAAAATTGTTTTTTCTTTTTAATTTTAATTAAAAAAATAAATTTAATTTTATTATACTCTACAATAAAAATAGTTGCTGGAGAATCTGAATTGTAAAACTGTTGGTTCTCTTCATCTGGATTTATATTGAACAGATGTAGAGGCTCATCCCTTGTTCCCTGTTTAGGATGTGGTTCCCGGCTTTCTCCTTTTCAACCTTTTCATTCTTACGTAGCCCCCTGCGCTTCAGTGACATTACCGCCTTGCTTGGGGTGATATGATTAAAATATATATATATATATATATATATATAGAGAGAGAGAGAGAGAGAGAAAGAGAAAGAGAGGAAGGCTCGCCATCTGAAGATACCAGAGGTCCTAATGACGGCCATGCAATGCTAGGCCCTTCATCTAAAGACCCCAGTGATAAGCACACTGAGTAGGGTCTCTCAATTAAGGCACTTTTACCTGAGGACATATCATTTCCAAAGGCAGGTCCCAAAAAAACGAAGTTGGCAACAGCGGCGGGGTGGTGATACAAAAGTTTTGACTGATACACCAGTTCGAAATGAACTTGTGGGAAGAGGAGAAAAGGAGAGGTCGGCACACTGAGAAAAGAAAGTTACTTCCAACATCTAAGAAGTCTAACATTATTAAGAAAAAGGATTGTCCAGAAGAACCGATAGAGGATGACACTTCGGTAAATGTTCGTTTTAGGTGCCGACGGCTTTTCCCCCTTCAAATTTATCCAAAATAGCATTATTTCTGTGCAAATATAGATGTTGAACTCAAATCAACAATTAGTTATTGAAGAAACTTACCTTTTTCGCTTTGAAAGTCCATAAAAAAACGAACTATATCTCGCACTTTTTCTCTCCCGTAACTCTCACGAAGTCATGTAATTAACTGCAAAATGACGGAGGCAGCAATTTAGGTCGAATTTCGTCCTTTACTGAAAGCTCAGGCAAAGTACTTCCTATTTTGAGAGCAATAAGCGTAGAAATACAATAGCGCATTGCTAAGCAGAATGAAAATTTGTTAAACAGGTCAGATGATGAAAGTCTCGAGAGCACAGACTCCATGTTGGATAACTATGATATTGCCCCTGGTGACTTTGTCTGTAAAGCACTTTGTTGGACAAGTAATGACTCTAGGTGGAGATGTCACCTCAATGTTCATGGTCAAGCAAAGAGGACAGGAACCAAAGTTTATTTTTCCTGAAAAAGATAAAATTGAGATCTGCACCAATGATCTTGATGATATTGTTTAAAATTGCCCAAACCAAAGCAAATGGGAAGTACAAAAATATGTGCCAGGAGTTTCATGTTTTCCGTAGATCTTGCAAGCTATGTACTTGGATAGGCTAATTATGACAAGTTGTTTAATGTATGAACGCCTACTTTATAGTATTGTAGCCTAACTAAGGCTAGTCAGGAATGTCAGAAGTAACTTGAAATTAGTACCTCTGGCCTGTATACCTAATGTGTTCTTCAGGAAGTGAGTTGCTACATACGATTTGATTCCAACATTAGTATTAATCATATATAAGCCATTATTGACCAGATCGAATCATTTATGCCCTACTTGTTATGTGACCAGAACTATATTATATTTAGAGACTATATATCCATAATTTAATCCACTATTTATGTGTATTATTAACTCCTTCCTAAATAAAAGTGTTTCAATGTTGATCTAGGCTGATATTTGTAAGTCTTTGTGCTTGTTACAATTTGCCCCAATGGAAAAGCTGTGTATGTTACAACCTACCCAGCCATGTTACAACCTACCCAGCCATGTTACAACCTACCCAGCCATGTTACAACCTACCCAGCCATGTCACAACCTACCCAGCCATGTCACAACCTACCCAGCCATGTTACAACCTACCCAGCCATGTTACAACCTACCCAGCCATGTCACAACCTACCCAGCCATGTTACAACCTACCCAGCCATGTTACAACCTACCCAGCCATGTCACAACCTACCCAGCCATGTTACAACCTACCCAGCTATGGGGTATGTTGCAGCATTATATTTTGCATTTTTAAAACTTATTTGTAACAAATCAAATATATATATTACAGAAAACTATACCACACTGTATTGCCTGTTTACTTCTTCCAATTATGGCCATGGTACCTACCCCCGGGGTAAATTAGCCCAGTGGGGTAGTGATACCATATTTTGGGGGTAATGGATGTTTGGTTTGGGAAGAGGCAATTAACTTATAATTTGACACTGTACCAAATTATTAACGAGACAGCATTTCAAGGAAGACTTCTTCTATCCCAATAATTCCAACAATGAATAGGTAAGAAATCTATATCTTGTGAGTGAAGATATCATTCCTGATGAGGACTATCCAGAAAAAGAAGAATTTCTCACACTTAGGATGAACAATGCATGGAAGCTTTTGTTTGAGACCAAGTCTGGTCTATTTATTGTCTGCGGGATATACCAACACTAGCCTCGAGAGCGGTACAAATTCTCATAGGATTTTCAACCACTGATCTATGTGAACAAGCTTTTTCTACTGTCCTTCGAATGAAGACCAAGAAACGTAGGAGATTCAACGTGGCAAACGACGCCTGAATAGCCGTTTCAGTCACAAAGCCAAGAACAAATAAACTGGCACTGACACAGGCAATACAAGCTCCACACTCATATTAAGAATCATGGCTAGGTTACAGCTACTATACCTCTGATTATGGTAGATTGGTACTATTGTATTGAATAATTTCCATTAACTTTGTCTGCTTTTGATGTATGAAAATCTAATTATTTCTTTTCCTATATTACGGGTATTTGTTTATTGGGGTAATGGATAATAGGGGTAATCGCAGCAAAATGTTTGGGAACGTATAAATTATGGTATAATCAGTTTTTATTTGTTGATAGGCGATATGACTACAGAGCCCAAAATGTTAAAAATGTTAGAACTAGCCTCAGTCTCCCCTACTCCGATTATATTCTTAAAATTTAGGTACCATAACGGAGAGTTCATTCGAACAATTACCATGAAAGTATTTGTAAAAATGATGCAGAGACCTATATTAAGTCAGTGTGTAAGAGACTGAAGCGAAGATATCAGGTCAGGACCAATAATATTGCTGACTCTTTGGATTTTGTCAAGAATCTGTAAATATACAGCGGAAGCACCGGATCATTCGGTTTGTTTCTTTGCTTATTTTTTTTTGTTTCCACATCATTTTGATCAATGAAGATACAATTAGTTATACAGTTAAAAGTAAACGACGGCAAGCTCTTTCATTCACTTTCCTTCTTTAGTATTCGCTCTAATATATATTTGGAAGGGTTTAATGGCCGAGTAAAACGACAAAAGAAAGGTAGGAAGACAAAAACGCAGAAGAAAGCGTGTCAACGCTTACTTCATTCGTCAGAGTATAAAAGGGGAAATATGCCAGTGTGAGACTTTTCTTTTCCTATATGGCAATGCTAAGTAAATTAAGTCCATAGATGAGTTTATTTTTTTAGTATAAAAATATTGAAGGAAAATGGAAAATAGTTTTCGAAAAGAAAGTCCTGGAAAAATGTCAGTACAAAATGATTAGAGCACATAAATAAATTTTATTTAATAATATTGAAAATAATTAAAATAAAATGTGAATAATTTCAAGTAGCATAAAACCTTATATAAAGAAATTGGCTTCAATAACAGAGTTTTCTATTATGAGTTATTATCCATTAAGTGTAATCCTTTATATACAAAATATCATTTATTTAGCAAGTATTGTATGACGCAAAACTTTCTTCGATTAATGAAATACAAATTCAAAAAAATAAAAATTTATTTTCTTCATTATTGAACGAAATCGTTTCTACATTATCGAACAAAAGCACTTCTATTTTCGATTTACCTTATTGAACGAATTTTTCTATATTATCGAGCAAAAGCTTTTCGAATTATCGCACAAAATCTTTACCGTTTTGTTTCTACATCTCTCAAGCAATTCCATCTTCCCACATCAAGGAACAGGTGAAACTGCAATTTGCAGTCTTCCGGGGAACGTTTTAAAAAAGTAAGATAAGATATAAGATCTTACTTTTTTAAAATGTTCGAGCTATATTTTACTTATAGATCGAACATTTTCTTTAAGGCAGTAGTTGACAGCCAGTCAGTTAAGTGCTCTACGTGATACAAGATTGGGTGATTATGTCTTTTCAATCCATGACTGACTAGACAGATTTTTCCGCAGTAGGTTGCCATTTCTTTCTGCGATAGACTGGTTGCCAACCAAGATTATAGAACCTAATTTGTCTTGCTATTCAACCCATAGCTGGAGGGAGAAGAGATAGATTTGCACCTTTTTCCAAGGGTATTTGTGCGTAGGGAAATGATATGAACTGAACTTGAATCAAACCTGGCTCCCCGAGTTCTAATTCTAAACCGATATTCATTGCACTGTAACGCACAGTAGTTGACAAGCCGTCCAATTTATCCTACAATGTTGGGTTTCGTGTTATATCTGGCTTCAGTTCTTTAGAATCCAATGATATATAAACAGACTGCACCAATGATATATTTTTTATGTTATTTTATTTAATTAGGAACAGTATTAGCGAAGTGTTGTGGTGGAGCGGATATCGGGAAGCCGAGTTCGAATTTCAGTTGAATATCTTACATTCACTTACGCATCAGTAATAATCTGTCTCTTCCCTCCAGTTATGGGTCTAATAACAGGGTAGATTGGGTTTTATTTCTATAGCCTTGGCTGGCAACCAGTCTACCGCAGAAAGTAATGACAAACTACTGCGGAATAATCTTCTGTCCAGTCAGCCATATCTCTTTCGAGGCATCACCCAAACGTGTATTACGTATGTCATTTAACTGAGTGAGTAACGAAGCAACCGCAATGTAGTTTTACAGAAAGATGCTGAGGATGCCATGTTTTAGCATATGAGCAAGGATGAGGTTTTGGAGAGGATGGAAACGAAAAGGAAACTGATACTTGACATCAGGAAAAGACTGCAGAAGTTCCTGGAACAGGAAAGATTGCTTTGTGAATCGGAGACTCACAGGTCAGATAGAGCGAAAGAGAAACAGGGAACGAAACGCGTAACACACTTAATGGGCTTGAGCAAATGAAAGGCAGAGCGAGGATTGTGAGAGGTATCATAAGAAAGCGTATTTACATTATTCGGACTATTATCCCCATCCTTATTGCTTAAGGGCACATGGCCCAGTGGATATAGACGTTGGTTAGTTTCAGTGACTTGACCCTAAGAGTGATGAGTTCAATACCAGGCTACAGCAGTAGTGAACAAGTAACTTACAGGATTAGAGGACGATAACTCAGGACTACTAGAAGAGGCTCTACGTAAGAGATTAAGATCTTATACCCCAGTGATTGCAATAAAGGGTTCGGTTTCAAATTCCTATACAACAGCCGAAACGTGATACAAATAGTAACAAAGATGAGGAAAGCCATGATCGCCTACGTCCTGAAGGGACACGGTGCATAGACAAATACTAATAAGAAAGCGTGTTACGAGCTACTATGGAGATGTGGAAAGCCATAATCGCCTACTTCCTGAAGGGATACGGTGCACAGAAGTAGTAGCCTTGTTTATAGAAGAAAGAGAGATGGAGAAGGAAATGTCTAA
This sequence comes from Ascarosepion bandense, assembly GCA_037127315.1. NCBI lineage: Eukaryota > Metazoa > Mollusca > Cephalopoda > Sepiida > Sepiidae > Ascarosepion > Ascarosepion bandense. Next base: position 7,704,916 of record JBBBDQ010000357.1, on the reverse strand, counting down.
ACCTCTCTCTCTCTCTCTCTCTCTATATATATATATATATATATATATATATATATATTTAGTATAGCGAGGCAGCAAGTAATTTTCTAAACATATTCTATTAAATATAAGAGACAATGAATGTCTATTATGTTTAAACATGAGCCGTTCTAAACGTCGTATTTTTGCTTTAATTTCAGGTGAAAATAAAGACAAAAATTCTCCAACATTTGGATAATTATTTATTGGTTTTCTTCTAAGCTTTCGGCTCACATGAGCCATCTTCAGAGAGGTAGTTTAAACTGAAATATTATAAAATCCACCATCACCGACGATTTTATTTTGTGTTGACATAAAACTCCGCTTGGCAACGGCAATAGTTACCAAAAATAATAAACGCAGTTCTTAAGTTTGCGATGCGGTTTTATGACGTCACACCGCGGGATAGCGCGAAATGACAACAAAACCATTTAGTCAAATGCAATGTAATATGTTATTTCCTGTTTTAAAGTTGATTTTATTGAGTGTTGGTTGTTTTGATTTGATGTACATGGCCTCCAATATCTGCAGGTTCCTCTTACTGTGTGTATGAGTAAGGATCACCGTATTGTTGACCAAAATCTGTCTGATATTACCTACATGTTTATGTTTTTCAGAGAAATGTTGTTTAATAGTACTCTGATCAGAAAGATGACATGTAAGTCTACGGGAGAGCGTGGTTGTAGTAAAACCAATATATGTACTAGGTTTTTGATTAGTATCAGAGATGCAATCTCTGAATGGGCATGTAAATTGGTACACTACATTGGTTTTTTGTAAAGAATTTAGTTTAGTGCTTGTTGGGTTATTATTACTACAACCACGCTCTCCCGTAGACTTACATGTCATCTTTCTGATCAGAGTACTATTAAACAACATTTCTCTGAAAAACATAAACATGTAGGTAATATCAGACAGATTTTGGTCAACAATACGGTGATCCTTACTCATACACACAGTAAGAGGAACCTGCAGATATTGGAGGCCATGTACATCAAATCAAAGCAACCAACACTCAATGAAATCAACTTTAAAACAGGAAATAACATATTACATTGCATTTGACTAAATGGTTTTGTTGTCATTTCGCGCTATCCCGCGGTGTGACGTCATAAAACCGCATCGCAAACTTAAGAACTGCGTTTATTATTTTTGGTAACTATTGCCGTTGCCAAGCGGAGTTTTATGTCAACACAAAATAAAATCGTCGGTGATGGTGGATTTTATAATATTTCAGTTTAAACTACCTCTCTGAAGATGGCTCATGTGAGCCGAAAGCTTAGAAGAAAACCAATAAATAATTATCCAAATGTTGGAGAATTTTTGTCTTTATTTTCACCTGAAATTAAAGCAAAAATACGACGTTTAGAACGGCTCATGATTAAACATAATAGACATTCATTGTCTCTTATATTTAATAGAATATATATATATATATATATATATATATATATATATATATATATATATACCCTTCTCTTTTTATGTGCCGTGTCCCCTCAGCACATACACGATAATGGCTCTTCAAAATTTACCGTCCTCTGCAGGTTTAAATAAATTTTGTCTTCTTGTTATTTCTAAACCCAGTTCCGCCACCTTAGGATGCTATGAATTGTTTTTCTCTGTCCTCTTGCCCTCAGTCTGTCCTTTGGGTAACAGATTTTCTAAGCCATTCTTCCTCATTATATGCCCTTGATATTTCAACATTCACTTCCTGGTGTTAAGTAAAAGTCTCATTTTTGTTTCTCATTTTTCGTAGTTGCTCACATGTTTGGTCAATGGCATCGCCAACATCCTTGTTTAGAACCACATTTCTGTTGCTTCAAGTCTCTTCTTCATTTTTGAGGAAATTGTCTAGCATTCAATGCAGTAGGTTCGATATCGCGTAACAGTCAGTCAATTAAGTGTCAAGACTGACTGGGCAGAAGATTACCCCGCAGTAGGTTGCCATTGCTTTCTGCGGTAGACTAGTTGCCAGCCAAGGCTATAGAACCCAATCTGTCCTGTTATTTAACCCATAACTGGAGGGAAGAAATGGATTAATACCTTTCCCAAGGGTATTTGCGCGTAAGTGAATGCAATGAATTCAACTAAAATTCGAACTCGGCTCCCTGATTTCTCGTTCCGAGCCGATATCCACTGCACCAAAACGCACATCTGTAACAGTAACAGTACTCTTTTCTATGTTTCTAATGAAGTCTTTCTATTTCTTAATACTCTGTTTAGTTTTTGGAATGCATCTTTGGTTATCCCAGTGCGTCTTCGTATTTGAGTCTCAAATTTTCCGACCTCTGTTACAATACTTTTCAGGTATTTAAATTTTTGTGCTTGGTATCTTCGACAGGACGCATATAAACCGGTTGGTCATAATCTTATTAGCACTAGCCGGCTTGCCTTACCGAGAAATCTGTGTGCGATAGGACGTCTTGACACTTGTAATTCTTGCAACCGCCTGCGTGTCTTTTCGTTTTCTTTTGATTTTCGTTTATGCTTAAAACTTAAAGCCAATTTATTACTGTCAAAATTCAATGTCTGCGGGGTTCAAATCACCTCCACAGAGATCGGGTCATCAGAGTTTGTAATTCTGGGTCATCCTACGCGTTTTGTAGCATTAAGCATTAGTAAAATACTGTGTATTATTTATGCTTTGATAGCGGGTGAAAATCTGAAGAAAATTAATTTCTTCTTCTGCGCAATATTTTCCACACATAACAAATGTCGTACTATGGATTGAAATCAATATGAACATTTGGTAAAGATTTGTCTTATTTTTTTTATTGTTTCTATAAACTCTCTTTCGCTCTCGCCAACTCTATCTATCTATCTATCTATCTATCTATCTATCTATCTATCTATCTATCTATCTTTAATGAATTAGAGCACTCTGGCTATTGGGCGGGTATGATGATAATATACACGCTAGAAAGCGTGCCTTCTTCTAGCGAGCGCCCATAGCCCAGAGGTAGAATCGCCGACTGACGCCAATTCGGTCAGGTTTCAATCCTAGGTTAAAAGCAATCGGAGTCTAACCGTACTGATGAGCTGTGATACAGCGAAACAGATCTGTCTGCGGATGACTATATATATATAAATCCATCTGAATGTATGTAGCAACATCTGAAAGTATTCGGACACTGTTGTGTATGTATGTATATAAGTATGTATGTATGTATGTATGTATACTGATGAGCTGTGATACAGCGAAACAGATCTGTCTGCGAATGACAATATATATATAGATGTGTGTGTGTGTGTGTGTGTGTGTGTGTGTGTGTGTGTGTGTGTGTGTGTGTGTTTGAACAAATGTTTTGTTGTACAGAATTTTACAATAACAAGGAATAAGCGTATTTTAAAAGAGATTTTTAATGTAAATTATAATAACTAAAAAGAAGAACCTGTTTCATCCCAGTCTTATCAAGTGTACTCCTCGGAATTAAAATGAGAAACGTGCAAAATAAATAGAGAATAACTAATGGGGAGAAAAATATTGTATGCCAGGAAAAACAGAGCGCAATAACATTCAAACCCAGTAAACAATCCGTCTGTTTACAGAGAGAAGGCCTGCGGGATCTGATGTATAAGGACTCCAGAACCTTTAATTATATCACTTCTGTCACGATCATGGAGAGAGTATAACAAGTCAGTCCCGTCTCAGTTCATTCTCTTTTCCTACGATTTATTAAACTTTACTACTGATTATGAAAGCTCTTGGTGTGTGTTTGCTCTTTAACAGTGCCTTATTATTTAATTTTTTGCAATAATTATGTCGTCAAGTAGTGAAGTATATACATATATATATATATATCCTCTCTATTATAATAAAGACCGTTATATACATATATATATATATATATATATATATATATATATATTATATTATATATATATTATATATATACATTATATATTATATTATATATATACATTATATATTATATTATATATATACATTATATATTATATTATATATATATATTATATATATTATATTATATATATATATTATATATATATATATTATATTATATATATATATACATTCTGTCACGCACACGCTCAGTAGGGGGCTTGGATTATTTTGTTTATTGTTTTTTTCTAATGTCTTAATGTATGATACTTAATATTAGGTACATCTATATATAAGTTGCTCTCGTTTTAGACGGCATATCGATATAAATATTTTGCCGTCATTTTTCATGACACAAGCCCACTGGTATATACAGGGTGTCCATAATGCCCGTGTGCACTTTACAAAATTTGTAACTATATTTGTATTTGTGATAGAAATAATATGTAAAAAGTATTATGAAGTTTAATGTACTTAGTTTTAAGTGTAGTTATTGAATAATTCATTATCACAAAATTTGCAACAATTTTTTGTTCTTCTTCTTTTATGTGCCCTGTCCCTTCAGGACCTAGGCGATCATAGCTTTCTACGTCTCCCTATCCCTGGCGGCTCTTAGCACGTCTTCTCCTGTTAATCCATGCAACCCTCGTTCTATCATCCACCTGATTAGGTCCTTTAAATATGTTATCCGCTGCTTTCCCCTGTCTCTTTTCCCCTCTATCTGGCCTGTTAGTATCAGCTTCTTCAAGCCCTCCTTCCACATTGCATGTCCCATGGAACTTCGGCTGTCTCTTCCTGATGCTAAGTATTAATTTCCTTTATGATTCCATCATTTTTAAGACCTCATCATTGCTCACATGCTCAATCCATGATATTCGCAGCATCCTTCTGTTGAACCACATTTCATTTGCTTCAGGTTTTTCCTTCATCTTTGATGATATTGTCCAGCATTCACTGCCATATTGAAGAACTGACAACACATAGCAATTCAGTACTCTCTTCTTTGTTTCTAGCGAAATTGTCCTGTTTTTTTAAATACTTTAATCAACTTCTGGAATGCTTCCTTCGCCATGCCAATTTGCCTTTGGATCTCTGTGTTGCACTTTCCGTCTTCTGTTATAACACTACCCTGGTATTTAAATTTTTGTACCTATGAACTGCAAAATTGTATTACCGTTTGTATTGCCAATGATGGAGCACATGTGGAAACTTAAATTAAATTTCAATATAACCTTAAAAATATAGCTTCACTTCTTTCTAATTCTTTTTACAAATTATTTCTATCGCAAATACAAATAAAATCATATTTTTTTTAAGTGCACACAAACTTTATGGACACCCTGTATATAATAGCAACGAAAGGAAAACTTTTGACTTTACAAAATTAGTTATGATAGATTAGAATATATAAATGTTTAGCATAAACATCTTTTACAAGTGAAACTCAGATATAGTGTTCCTCGCTAGAGATACTTGCTGCCAGGTTCTTCTTCCGCTCAAGAAAGCAACTAACTACTCCTGCTATGTTTTATGGAGACAATCTTCTTTTAGAAAACTGTCGCCACATTTGGGCAGCACAATCTTCATTTTCATGCTTCGGCAGCGTTCAGAAGTGTTTAGGCGGGCTGGAGGGTAATTAACTATTTTCAAGCCCGTTTTTCACAGACGAAACGCTGCAACCCTCTCGCTAGTCGATCGGTATTCCCATGGTAAACATTCAGACTAGCTACTTTAATTAGTTCCAACAGTTCAGACAGCTACGATCTGCCAGATAACGTGCATAAGTCGAATAATAATAATTCTCCTCTCCTTCGTAGTTCATCGGTAAGAAGCACAGATACCCGTCGAGGGAATACTTCTCAGAACGCAACACTCTTAACCTTTTCAATTCTAAGTTAAACTGTTATTTATATTACATATCCTCCTAATTTTCACTTGTTTCGTTCTCTTACGCAACAGCTCCCTACCATGAGTGGCTTTTGGCTTTCGTATTCCGTGAAAATGTAGTAAAGAACCACCCAAATTTGTCTCTGTCAACGATAATGGTGTATTGTTGAAAAGATATTTTGGCGATAAGTTCTGCTATCTGGCTAGTTAAAGTAATAAAAAACGGACACCATTAAAAGCGACACACACACACACACACACACACACACACACACACACACACACACACATATATATATATATATATATATATATAAAGTTAATACTCACCTACTAACCACTGGATTCTAGCTCTCTCCCCTCCCCTGTATAATCTTCACGTTCTCTCCGCCCATGTATCTGTCATTGCACCTGCTTTCTCAGCTTTCTATTGTTCCTTTCTAACTAGCTTGTACTCCTCACTCTTTTCTAATTAATCTTTCTACATTTATGTAACCCCCTGCACATCAGTGGCGTTTCTGCCTTGCTCGGGGTGAAATGATTTTAAAAAATATATATATATATATATATATATATAGTTCATTTTTAAACGAGTTATTTCGCTACCCATGTTTCTACCATGAGTGGTGTCTTCAGGCGATTTTTAATAACTGATTTTACCGTTTATCGTTTTTCTTTTTAAGAACGCTCTTGAACCGGTGTTTTATTTGAACTTTCACGTGGCAGAGAATTTATGAACGCGCAATTTTAAAATAAAACAGATTATGGCGTTTTCATCCATGGTTGTATGAACCTAAGAGATATTTCTTAGTGTGGATGCATTTGGTCATAATTTCTGTTCTTTCATTTAACAGTTCGTCTTTATTTAGGAATATCATAATTACTAATCTTTCTTCTTTGCACAGTCTACATATTTTCCCACCGCTGTTAGCAGCCAAGAATCACTTAAGGATCACTACTTCGTGAAACAGACTCCCGCATCCCAGAACACTTCACTCTTAACCACTTCAATGCCTAGTGTTAGTTCTTATCTATCCGCTCTATCCTCATAATATTTACTTTCTATTTCCTCATAGATAGACTAAACGATCGCCCGGTTCACACTCCACCCACGTCTATTGAACAGGTGAAGAGGCTCATCCCTTTTTTCCTGTTTAGGATGTGGTTTCCAGTTTTTCTCTTTTCCAATCTTTTCACTCTTTTTTTTTATTTTATTTTTTTTCCAATTGGAGTAGATAGAATAAACTATCGCCCGATTCACACTCCACCCACGTCTATTGAACAGGTGAAGAGGTTCATGCCTTGTTTCCTGTTTAGGATGTGGTTTCCGGTTTTTCTCTTTTCCAATCTTTTCACTCCTTTTTTTATTTTATTTTTTTTTCAATTGGAGTAGATAGACTAAACTCTCGCCCGGTTCACACTCCACCCACGTCTATTGAACAGGTGAAAATGTCCATCCCTTGTTTCCTGTTTAGGATGTGGTTTCCGGTTTTTCTCTTTTCCAATCTTTTCACTCTTACGTAGCCCCCTGTGCATCATTTGCGTTTTCGCCTTGCTTGGGTAGATATGATTTTAAAAAATTACGCTCACATCCAACACATCATTCAGTAAGAATTTATCTTGAGTGTGTTTTTGGTCTCGTTTTGAATGAACTATCGCAAAAAATTTAAATATGCTCTTAAAAACTAAAAGGCTAGAAAATATCCTTAGAAATAAATAATTATGTACTGTTATTTCATTCCTAATCTCGATCTTGAATATCCACCCATAATCATGGACCAAGCAATTCTCCCTGAAAGCAATATACTACGCCTCCTCGGCCTTACCCTTTCTTCCGACCTCAAGTGGTATCATTACATTAAATCAATAGCTATATCCACTGTTAGGAAGAGTGGGTCACTGTGGAAGGCCAGGAAGAATCAATCTTGCACATATACAAATCAGCCATTCTACCGTGCATAGAATACTGCTGTCATATCTGCTCAGGCGCGCCTGGCGTTCATTTGAGTGTTCTCGACAGACCCCAAAGAACAAGCTGTAATGTGATTGGTCCCGACCTGGAAACTCGACTCCTACCACTTTCTCATCGGCGGGATGTGACTTCCTTCTGTCTCTTCTCTAAATATTTTCATGGCTTCTGATGTGACGAACTTAGGACACTGGTGTCCCCCCCACTAGAATTTACTCTGGCAACTAGACTGGCAACAATGTCTCACCCATTTACGGTTAGATCAACCAAATGCAGGTGACAACTCTAGTCCAGCAGCTTCTTTTCTTGCGCATCCCGCCTGTGGAACTCCCTTCCATATACTTGCTTTCGTGACGGCTACAACCTCCAGGAATTTAAATCCAATGTCAATTCCCATCTCTTATTCACTTAACTCCAGCCCTTTCCACATCATCCCGTATATCTTGTTCTTTTCCTTTCTCTCTACTATTGCAACTGTTTTCACTACTGTTTTCACATCCTTCTCTTGCCCCATCTCTTTCACCCCCTGTAGCTGGTTTGTTTTTGTCTTCATTCTCCTCCTGCCTAAAACTTTAACACACTTATGTAGCCCTCTGCACATCAGTGGCGGTACCGCCTTGCTTGGGATGAAATGATTAAAAATAAAAGTTTTTTGTATAGTTTGATTATAAATTAAAAAAAACTTGCTTTTGAAAAGAAAGTTTCAGTTAAACTAATTGATAAATGACTATTTAAAATAAAGAAAAGACAATCAAACTATTATTTTACTAGCAGTTGCTCGGGTGTGGTGAAAGCTTTAAAACTAATCCATGGTCCTGGAGCTCAGACTCTTTGGACGTTGGCACGAAAGACTAAAATGCAATAGTTGTTTCCAGTTAATGCGAAACCGTAGACTGAAAAAAAAATGAACGGATGTAAGTCAAATTTTGATTTCCTGGTATAGATATCAATTAATTTTTTTCATCGTAAACTGAACTTTGAAGGCTAAATAAGTCTTCTGAGTAAATGGTATCATGGCTGAGACTAAGAACTACAATTATACCTACTTAGAGCCAAACCCGAAGCAAAAACTAAAATAGAAAAGCTGAAAAAAAATACAGACATACAGGCAGATAAACAGACACATACACAAACATCTTGCCTTTTATATATATATATATATATATATATGTAGAAAATCGATCATATATATATATATATATGGTCGGTTTTCTACGCTATTGTAAGAACTGCAACCTTGAAACTTCTGAATATCGTTTCAAATTTTGGTTTCCTGGTATCGATATCAAATACGTTTTTTTCGTCGTAAACTGAATTTTGAAGGCTAAATAAGTTCTTGGAGTAAATGGTATCATGCCTGAGACTAAGAACTACAATTATACCTACTTAGAGCCAAACTTGAAGCAAAAACTAAAATAATAGGGCTGAAAAATATACAGACATACAGGCAGATAAACAGACACACACACAAACATCTTGCCTTTTATATATATATGTATATTATCGATTTTCTGCACTATTGTAAGGACTGCAACCTTGAAACTTCTGAATATCGTTTCATATGTTTTTGTCTATGAGTGTATCAAATTTGATTAAAATCGGACCACTCCTTCTATAACCCGATTTTTTCGATTATCGATTTTCGATAATTATCGGGGGTACCTCGACACAAAACCTAGCTAAGAACACTCGCAGACGCTTATAGTACAACTGTGTAAAATTTCAAGAAAATTGGTTCAGCCGTTTTGGAGTCTATAGGTAACGGACACACACACACACACACAGACACACACACACACACACACACAAAGTTCTATTTATAAATAAATTTAAATAGATATCAGTTCTCATATATGACAGTGAATGCTGGATAATCTTCTTACAGATGAGGAAAGATATGAAGCAGCAGAATTGCTGTTCTACCGAAGGATACTGATAATACCACGGACTGAACTTGTGAATAACGAAGAAGTTTTGTAGACAATGGCAACAAAACGACATTTATAACTAACACAAAGAAGAGGCAGTTGAAATTTCTGAGGTGCATAATGAGGTGCATAATGAGGAAAGTGATCCTGAAAAAGTTGATACTCGCATGACAATATGAAGGCAAGAAAGATGAAGAGCAATGCAATGCTAACTGGCGAACTTGAGTAAATGGATAGCGGATCGTCGTTTGGGAGAAATGGCAAAAGGACAAAAGTTATTAAGAGCTACAAAGAACAAGAAATTGTGGAGAGCCATTATCACCAACGCCCTAAAGAGACACGGTACATAAAAGAAGTTATAATAATAATTAGAATAATAGCTGCCGTGCTATTTTGATAAAAACAAACTACCCACATACTCTCTGTATTCCATGAGAGAGAAGTAAGTTTCACTTGTAGCGGAACTCTGGATCGTGATTGGTCATCAAATCGCAAAATTCAAAATACGTCAGCGAAACGGTTTTTCCACAGCTAAAGAAAAAATCATTCTGGGAGCCACCCCACGTGACTGAATTGAATATTTAAGGATGGTCTCTAACCGGTCCCGGCGGTCAGTCAAGGAAGGCGGTTTGCTGACACACATCTAAAATGTAACCAACTTCAAATCGACCAGGAGATAAAGTCAGGTGGCATCTTGTTCTCTTTCTCTTTCTCCTTATCTATTTCAACAATTACTACTAGAACATTTTGTACGAACTCTTGATACCTTAACTTTCTCAATGGACATAAACTTCTACAACTTATGCTATTCCTCCTTTTAATAAATTTCTATTTTAACATTCAAAATGTATATTTTATTATTCCACTCTTCTACACTAATCCACACATTCCAACTGACAACAAACTTTTGGATGATATTTCTGAATAAAACTTGTAAGCTTTAGGGAGTTCGGTTAAGTAAGACACAAGGCCGAATACAAGAAACATTAACCATCTCCCCACGTTACACACTTAAACAGCTGCATTCCACAAGCAGTCGAATAAACTCCTAAGAATATGCGTCCCAGGACACTATAATCTTAACTTGTTCAAATCTAGAGTTAACTTTTATATTCTCTTCTTATACATACAAGCTACACCTTAAGGTAACCCTCTACCTTAAATATTTCCGAGCCTTGTATAAGGTGAACCTTAATGCAAAATGTGGTTACTTGTATATATATACAATTTATATATATATATATATATATATATATATATATATATATATATATATATATAAGTAAAGAGAACCAACAGTTTAAGAATTCCGAGTTCTCCGACAATTACTTTTTTTTAAGTGCTCAATTGCCACTACATTATTTTTTATTTCGCGCATGCGCGTTGTTTGTTCCTAATTTTGTCGTCTGCAAAAATGTGCTTTAATAAAGAAAAAGGAACACAGTTCCTTTCTTGTCTCGAACAACACATTCTTTAGTAGGATTTATGAAGCTCAAGTCTGATTTGCACTAATTTCACTTGTTTAGAAAAATAGTAATGTCTACCAAACCGCGTCTACTGACGAAAACTAATGTTTTCACTAATAAAATCGAATCAAAATCAATATATATATTGGTTTCTTAAAATTTGTTTGAGGCAAATGTATTTAATATAAGTGTTGGATGAAAACAAAGTTGCTCTATTCTTTAACCAAGAAAAGTATATTTTAGAGCTTTATTTAGGCCTTTTGTCTCGGCTGGTGACAGGAAAACAAACACATTACCTCTGGAAATCGATTAATAAAATAGAGAGCCTGGATTATATCCGAAAAGAAAATTGAAACAAAAAACAAACTAGATGAACATAGAGATAATTTATAAATGCACGAAGAAAAAAGACACAGAGAAATCTATAGGTTTGGAAGAAGTCAGCTATCTGAGAAAGAAATTTTGTTAAGTTGAAATTGAAACTTTTTGTGAAAAAAGAATTGCCGGTTTAAGAAAATCGAATTTTTCAAGTAACCGCTTGAATATATTTCTTATCTTGTCATTGAATTGTCTTTCTATCCCAATTGTACCCTTTCCTTACACTTACACTTTATTACTTAAAAAATCTATTAATGATTGAATAAACGCTTAAGTATATATATATATATATATATATATATATATATATATATATATGCGTGTGTGTTAATCCAGCTTCTCGCCACTAAAGAAACTAACTGAAAAAAGTTAATGTTTTTCCTTTTGTTTTGGTTGTGATTTTGTAAATTTAAATTTCACTTAACTTCAGATAAATATTCTAATTTGAAGCTGAATTCTCTGTGTTATGGTAAGGCCTTACTTTATTGAATTTTTGTCATTATGGTACGAAAGTTTATTACTAGAAACAATTTCATAGGATTTTAAAAATATCTTTCCCTTCGTTCTATATATATATATATATAGTCATCCGGAGACAGACCTGTTTCGCTGTATCACAGCTCATCAGTACGGTTAGATTGCTTTTAGCCAGGATTGAAACCCGATCGAATTGATAGTCGGCAATTCTACCTCTGAGATATGGGCGCTCGGCAAAAGAAGGCAGACTTTTAGCGTGTGATATACTCTATAAACATACGCCAGTAACTAAGAGTATTCTTATTCATTACTAATTCATATGAAGGATGCATATATATATATATATATATATATATATATATATATATATATAGCGAGAGAAAGAGAGATTGCTTAATACTTAGTTTTTGGTCAAAATAGGGTTAGACAAGTATATATTTGTATTAAAAAAGTGTTCGATACAATTATATTGTTGAACTTTTGAACATTATAAACTCGTTTATAAATGGAATATATATATAGACCATTTTCTACTTTCTGGCGAGCTTTTTATTGAACCCTCGTCTATGCCTTAGCTATGATCTATTTGTGTTGGCCAGTAATGGATCTCTCGACTTAAGTTAAACTGAGTTATTTTTATTTATTTTTCAATTGAAGGAGATAGGCCTTCCTATCGCCGGTTACTAATCCTCCCTCTTTTCTTCAACAGGAGTAGAGATGCATCCTTTGTTTCGTGCTTAGGAAGGGTTTACTGTTTTTTTCCTCTCCTGGGACATTATTAGTGATGCTCTCACAAATTTTTTGTGGTGTGTGTGGGCAGTGGCAGCGTCTCTCTATACTGAGGGTACCGAGTTGGCAGTTTTCTGGTTGCTGCTTCCGAGTTGTAATTAAGAGCCCGAACTGTTACGCGACGTTTAGGGAAGCTTCTTTGATCAACATTCGCATGATATTGGGATTTTGGCGGTGCTATGACGCGCATGTATGGGTGTCTAGGTAAGCGATTTCGGTGGACCACTCTGAGGTCACACTAAGCTGAGCGCAAGTTCTCTTCCTATGACGGTCTGCTACCACTACTCCAGGCCTCTCATTACCAAAATAATCGAAAACATAAAAATTCACAACCAAAGATATAAAATTAAACCTGGAAAACCAAAAATAAACAAAATAAAATAACACCTAAATCCCTCGACATTTCTTTCTCAAACATTCATGGCATACGTAACAATTTTTTCAGTGCGGAATAGTTCCTCTACGAAAAGGTCCCCAGACATTCTAGTTCTCTGTGAAACTAACCCCAATCCTAAAATCCTCTCCTCTGAATTATCGATTCCTGGTTACATTGCCCTTTTTAGGAAGGACTCCAATGTCCACATGCACTGCCTGGGAGCTTATGTCAACGAACATCTCCCTCTGACTAGGATGATTTCTCATGAATTTGAAGGCCATTCTTACATGTGTCTCCGTTTCTTACTTAACTCAGCTATCTTTTCCTTCTCTACAGCCCCCCCCCTTTCTTCTGCTGAGTGTCCCGTGCTAAACAGTATTTTAGATAATATAGAGAAAGCATTTATTCTCACCCGTTCGATGAATTCAATGCGTACCATATCACTGATCCTGCTGGCAACCATACGCTCACCTTCGGAATCATTCAGTATTTCAAGTGGTTGATTTCCCGATGAGTTTTTCCAGTAACCCTGAAGGACACGCTTTACTCCTATCCCTGACTATGGCCATATCTTGCAGCTCCGTCGTCTTGACAACTCTGATCATGCCGTGGTTTGCTTTTTCTTTTGTTTTTTTAATCGTTTCATCACATACAAGGTGGTAATGCCACTGATGTGCAGGGGGCTACAAAAGAGTAAAAGTTTAGATAGTAGAAGAGTAAAGAGAAAGGCGAACCAGTTACAGAGGGTGTCAGAGAAAAGGCAAGAGAAGGATTGGAACAGAGGTGGGAAGACAGTTGCGAAGGTGGGAGATAGGAAAAGAACAAGAAATACAGGGTGAGGTAGAATGAACTAAAGTCAAGTGGATAAGAGATGGGTATTGACATTGCATTTAAATTCCTGGAGGTTTTAGCTGTCAGCAAAGCAAGTATATGGAAGGGAGTTCCACAGGCAGGAAGTGCGAGAAAAGAAGCTGAGGAAGTAGAATTGTCGCTTGCATTTGGTTGATCTAACTGTACCTGGGTGAGACCTTGTTGCCAGTCTAGTTGCTCGAGTAAATTATTGTGGCGGGGGCACCAGTGACTTAAGTTCGTCGGAGCAGAAGCCATGAAAATATTTGTAGAATAAACAGAGGGAAGCCACATTCCGCAGGTAAGAAAGTGGGTGTGGTCGAGTCGCCAAGTCGGGGATTATCACCTTCTGCTAATATCTCTTTCTAATCTTTGTCCACCTACCAGCAAATATATTTCTGCTATCAAGGAGCAGACTGGGATTCGTTCCGATGTTTTTCTTTTGTGAGGTTCTTTGGAACAAACTTTTTTGTCTCTCTATGGAAGACTGCGTCTCTGGGATCTCCTCTTGAATAAAAGCTGATATCGATGCATTCATTCCAGCATGGAAATTCCGAATAAAACCCCATTGGTTCTCTTCTGCTTGCCCGGTCGCCATTGCCCACAGGAATAACTTCTTCCGGCTTTACCAGAGCGACGGAACTGACATAAATAGGCACTTTTTTGTTTTCGTTTGTATTGAAGGATTACGTGTCAAAAATGATGCTAAGGTATTGTTTATCGATAGAATGAAGTATCGTATAGCATCTCGCTAGTTTTGCTCCAAAGATTACTAGCGGTTCTGCAAAAACGTGGTAAACAACAGCAAACACTCGATCCCTCTTCTATTCAATGCATTTGAGGTTCGCACAGCCACAGCAAACAAGTTTGAGTTCTTTGCTTGCAAATTCTCTTTTAATTTCACACTTGACTCTGCTAGAGTACCCACACCCGACTTCCCACCTAGAAATGAGGCTCAACTAAGGAATCTATATATAACCCATCTCTGGTCTGTAACATCATTTTTTACCTTGACTCTCATAATGAAAGCAGAGGTGACGTAATTCCACTCATCATCCAAAAGAAATGTATCCCTGGATTCTCTCCTGTCCTCTTCAAACTCTATAACTATTGCCTCACTGCTTCTTGCTTTTCTGCTTATTGGAAGTCATCCTCTGTAGTTCCTGTTTAAAAAAACACTGTAGAGCCCTCTGAACCCTATACTTATCGGCCTATCAGCCTCTTACCGCGTTTTGGCAAAGTGTTCGAGATTATTACCAATATTGAAATCATCCATCATCTCCAATTCAACAACCTACTCCCTGACAAGCAATATCACTTCCGCTTTGACAGGTTTGCCGACGATGTGCTAACAGCTATCACAAAACATATATACCAAGCTTCCCTCTGTCTTTTCTACAAATATTTTCACGAATTCTTCTGTGACAAGATTCTTTCTCTTGTACCCGGATCACATAAATTTACACACGCTACTAGATTGGCAACTCGATCCCACGCTTTCATCGTCAAAATAGACAAATGTAACCGCCTCTTCTACTCTAACAATTTTTTCTTCCTTGCGTATACTTGCTTCCCTGATAGCTAGAATCTCTGAAATTTTTAACTGCAACATCAATGGCCACCTTCTATCTCCTTGATTCCCATCTTTCTCTTATCCTTTCCTCAACATCCCCTGTACCTTGTGTTTTATAACCTCTGGTTCTGTATCTGGACGAACAACGATCGTCTTGTCAGACAAGGAGAACAAGAACACGTATATATAAAAATATAAACTTATATTTTTATTCTTCGTCGGTGACGGTTGGGTGAAGTAGGTGGGTGGCCAAATCATCACGAATTAATTAATCACGCACACGCAGGAGTTGTTGGGGAATCGTTAACCAGCGGGAGATCTCTCTCTCTCTCTCTCTCTCTCTCTCTGTGTGTGTGTGTGTGTGTGCGTGCGCATGCGCGTGCTTGTGTTTTAAATTCTTCTCATCTTGTCTGTTTTCTGCTAGAAACTACAGACTTATATAACCAAAAATTCTTACGCATTTTTGCTTTTTCGGCTTGTCGCTTAATTCGCATCGCTCATATCTTTGTCGGCTATTTCTTTTCAAGCCTTTGATGTCACCTTGCGTATTCTGCCTTTGTTATTAATCATATCTTTGTCGGTTATTTCTTGTGTTCTCTGCGTTTGATTTCATTCATATCTTTGTTGTCTATTGCCTTTCAATCCTTTGTTGTTGGTCCTGGGTATGACGGTAAACTGCATCCAGCAGCAAGGCCTCTGATTGGGAGGTTGTGAGGAGCATGGAACCACCTCTTAATTGCTGTTGTTTCCAGGTCCACTCTGACCCGTAGTGGTAGCACCTCTTAGGGTCCCAGCTATGGGAAAATAGCTAACCCCCAG
This sequence comes from Ascarosepion bandense, assembly GCA_037127315.1. Classification (NCBI taxonomy): domain Eukaryota; kingdom Metazoa; phylum Mollusca; class Cephalopoda; order Sepiida; family Sepiidae; genus Ascarosepion; species Ascarosepion bandense. The sequence goes on along the minus strand of JBBBDQ010000357.1, from coordinate 7,688,540 downwards.
ACTAGGGTCAAAACACTATGAAAGTATGAAAATACTTTTATAGAAATATAAGATATATAAAAATAGACATTTATAGAAAAATATACGCTTTTGAAAGAAAAATATTGCAAACAATATTTTCTTCAGAAAAAAATAATTGCCAGCAATACATTTTGAATACGAAAGTAGAAGACATCTTCAGTTTTCTAAAATAAAAAAAAAATTGTCAAAATCTGACTAAATCAACTTTCTTACTATAACCGAACATTAAAAAAATATCTTTAAACTCTTTTTCGGCATTAAATAACCCACAGAGGTTGACATGCCGTTAAACAAAACTCAAATCCAAATCCTTTGTTGTTAGACTACGCCGCACCAATGGCAGTACTGCATTGCTTTAGCATAACATATATATATATATATATATATATATATATATATATATATATGTATATATTGTTCGATAATAAAAAAAAAACCTAAACTCCAAGCTCCTAATAAAAATTATTGTCTACCCATTTAAAAAATCTAAGTTCCCACTATCTATTTTACCCAGACAACATTAAAAAGTGACATCTCTATATCTAAGTCATCCTGTTCCCTTTCCTAAACGAAATGTTTATCTTTATGGTTACATAATACTAAATGCTGATTGACTAGTTCTGACACGCTTAAATGCATTTCCTCCAAACACTACTCACTAATTTTCTAAATAATCATGAATTCAACTTATATTTTCAAAAATAAATCGTTTTCACGATTTATTTTAACATGTCACCTGAAGAGGAACAGTTCTGTTCCGAAACATGAAAATTTTTGTTTAGTGATATTATGCTTTTAGAAACCATTTTAATAACAAAATTACAATATATATTTATACAATTATGAATTATATATATATATATGTGTGTGTGTGTGTGTGTGTGTGTGTGTGTGTGTGTGTGTGTGTGTGTGTTTGGCGCCGTCTCTGAGGAAAAGAACACTATGGCGCAATTGAATCTGCGAGAAATTTGGAAACAGCATGGTGTACTGCTTGGCATTCGCACCGGAGGCTCCAATACGAATATTGTTTCTGTGTCAATCGTATGACAATGCACAGAATTCGCAAATAGTTCGATGAATTAATAGTGACTACGAAGATACGACAGCTCAGAAAACTAACTCTGATCGTTCTGATAAAAAAAGATTCCCGAATTTGTTGTTGAGGGCCAGAGACTCAACACGAAAGCATACATGAAGTGTTTTGAGGAGGTAGTGCTGTTCTGGAACATAAGGGTAGCTGCTGAAGATCATATATGTAGTAACATGACTCTGAAACATACCCCACAAGCAGGAGGACTCAATCATGGCTGTTGGAAAAATTTTACGACCACATCTCCCCCCATACATCTGGCCACCTAATTCCCAAGACTGCAAACTCTTGAATATCATATGTGGGGTACAATTGAGCGAGAGACCAAGAAAACTCATTGAAACTCCAAAGATGACTTGAAAGCATGGTTTATAGCAGCATTCACCAACTTATACAAGAAGACATTAAAGAAGATATACTTGAGATTCCGAAGTCGTCCGGAGGCCGTGGTTGAAGCCAATACCGATTTATTGAATAAATTTACTTTTTAGTATTATAAAATATTTTTGTGTCATTTTGGTTAATATAACTGTTAAAATGAGATATGTGTGTTATTTTCATTTTTACAAATGTTATGCGACAACTTATATATATATATATATATATATATATATATATATATATATATATATATATATATCAGTGAACTTAGGCAATATTTAAAATCATGTGATGGTTCTTACCTTTATTTTCTGTGAATTGCCATATTTTGGGGAATTATAGTGGAATAGTATACCATTTCTTTCTCGACGGTTTTGATATCAGAATTTGTTTTATCTTAGACTGGCTACTAGCCTAATCTTAGTAGAACTGTCTACATTGCGATTTATGATGTGTGAAGAAGAAACATTTTCAAGCCACAGACAAGGTCGGGGCTTGAAGATGTCTCGTCGAATCCACTTTCTGCGCTATTACGCAACTCGACCATCTTATTAGGCAATACAGTTGTCAAATGCTTTTCTTCTTTTTGTTTTTGACGATATTGTAGCCCGTTTTTCTCTCTTTGATTGCACCCACCACAGAACCCACACCACCAGACACACATATGTGTACTCATGTTATGTGAGTGTGTCAAAATTAGCAGGCACACACAGACACACAGATACACAGAAAACATGCGTATATCTATATTACGTGACATGGCTCTGTTGGTTACTTGAGTTGTGAGTTCAATGCAAGCTACAGTAGTGAAGAAATAACTTATATATATATATATTATTGTTCTATAATAAAACACACACATACATATATACATACACACACACACAAATATATATATATATATATATATATATATATATATAAAGATGTTGAATGGCCATTTCGATATGACGATCCCCACGGGGAGCGACACATCACCTCAGCAACAGAAAAAAACCTTTCAGAAACTGGAGAAAAATTAGTCTACTTTTCCTTTTTAAATAGATTGCAAAGAAATTAAAAAATAAATAATAATAAAATAAAATAAAATAAAATAAAAATAAAAATAAAGGCAAAGAAAAAGAAAAGGAAAAAGAAAAAGAAAAGGATAGAATAAAATCAAATAAATAAGAAAAGAAAAAAATTGACATCGTCTGGGTTCGCAAAAAAAAAAAAAAAAAAAAAAAAAAAGGGGAGAATGTAACTAAAAATTAACAGACAGCCGTGTTGAATCATTTAAAGCAACACGGAAAAAAGTTGGTAAGAGAGATAAAAGGAGATAAAAGAAGGAAGGGAGGGAAAAAGAAAGAAACTAAAGAAAAAATTTTTTTTAAATATTACAGACGCTGGACAAATTCAAAAATCTAATTTCCCCAAAACGTTGAAGTATTAAAAAAAAGCCTTTACTTAAAAAGGCATAATTATTGATAAAAGGGAAAAAAATATAGGATTTGAAATAAAATTATTTTTCTAAAAAAATTAGGTCATTTGAAATTAAACTAAATAAAGACAATACTAGGTAAAAAAAAAAAAAAAAAATTACAATTATTATATATACATATCAATAGAAGTACACACATATATATATATATATATATATATATATATATATATATATATATATTCCTTATGCACTCACACATACATATTAATGAATATTATGAAAAGGAGCATTTACATAGCTAAAAAAATTTTTTTCCAAAAATAACATATAGCCCACATACATAAATACATATATACAAATATGCACATCCACACACAAACATACACATAAAAAAAAAAAAAAAAATTAAAATTAAAATTAAAAAATTTTTTTAAAATAATAAAAAATTATAGAAAAATATAGAATTTAAAAATTAAAAATTAGAAGTTAAATTTTAAAATCCGCCCTATGGCGGCACTTGTTTATAAATTCCCTTCTAAAGTTCAAAAGTAAGTCCTGATGAGGATACTTCAAAATCAGAATCTTCTCCAATAAACACAGACGACACCTATCACGAAAACTTTTAGGAGTACAAGCTGAGCCTATTAATTTCCAGCTGATTATGGGGTCCTGCCCCTCCTCCTTCATTTCCCAGAACCTACGTGACAGTGCCGTCTGGAATCTCTGTTTAGGATTCGAAAACGAGTACCTGTGATTATAAAGCCTCTGTTTGAAAGAGCCCGCGGACATGCCAATATAGCTCCGGTAACTGTCCTTGTTATTAGATGGAGAAATGCGGGCTTCATAAATTACATGAGTGGATTTACATTTGCCTTGCACCGGGCAGGCATCCACAGAATAACAATTGCATTTGTCGACAATTCCGGATTTAGCTTCCGTATTATTTAGGTTCGTTAAAACTTGTTTATTGTGGGAATTAATTATATTATCTATATTAGAGGTGCAAGAATAACTAATTTTTAGGGTGAATCTATTAAAAATTTTATTTAAGGGATTGTTATTATTATTAAAATGTTTATCAATTAATTTGAGAAAATACTTACCAATATTTATATTAGTTAGCTTACAATAAGGAGGGTTAAACCAAATTATCTTCCTTTTTCTACATTTTCGGGTGTTTTTAGTTTTTGAAGATTCAGGGTTTATAGCAGGCTTATCATACTTTAACTTATTAACAAAACCGCTTTTCTGAAGGGCCTTATCGTAAATTTCTTTGCTTGCGTTGAAAATTTTTATATTGGAAGATAATTGGTTAACCCTATTATTTACTATCTTGGGTATTTGTCTTATAATATTCTTAGGGTGGTTGGATAAACTATTTATATAGGTGGGGGAACTATTTTCTTTGAGGAAGGGTTGGTAGGAACCATTCTTTAAGTTAAGGGTGATATCTAGATAGTTTACAATTTTGAGATTGGAAGTAACCTCAACCTTAAAACCAAGAAAATTTAGGGCTCTGATAATTTTCTTATGTATTCTATTAGTGTAAGGCCCATTGGAATTGGGAATACATATCAGTCCATCATCCCGATATAGGCCTATTAGTTTAGGGTCTAAAAATCTACCTAAAATATCTAAAATATAAATGCCTATTAGATCTGCTACCTGGGCAGAATCATAGGCTCCCATGGGGACATCAAAACTATCCTCAGGCCCTTTAGTCCAAGTAGAATTATCAAAGGTGAGAATAGATTTTCTAGCTCCCAGTATAATTCTATAGTCACAATCCGAAATATTAACATAACCCCTGTGTATATATAATAATTGTAATTTTTTTTTTTTTTTTTTTTTTTTTTTTACCTAGTATTGTCTTTATTTAGTTTAATTTCAAATGACCTAATTTTTAAAAAAAAAAAAATAATTTTATTTCAAATCCTATATTTTTTTCCCTTTTATCAATAATTATGCCTTTTTAAGTAAAGGCTTTTTTTAATACTTCAACGTTTTGGGGAAATTAGATTTTTGAATTTGTCCAGCGTCTGTAATATTTAAAAAAATTTTTTTCTTTAGTTTCTTTCTTTTTCCCTCCCTTCCTTCTTTTATCTCTCTTACCAACTTTTTTCCGTGTTGCTTTAAATGATTCAACACGGCTGTCTGTTAATTTTTAGTTACATTCTCCCCTTTTTTTTTTTTTTTTTTTTTTTTTTTTTGCGAACCCAGACGATGTCAATTTTTTTCTTTTCTTATTTATTTGATTTTATTCTATCCTTTTCTTTTTCTTTTTCCTTTTCTTTTTCTTTCCCTTTATTTTTATTTTTATTTTATTTTATTTTATTTTATTATTATTTATTTTTTAATTTCTTTGCAATCTATTTAAAAAGGAAAAGTAGACTAATTTTTCTCCAGTTTCTGAAAGGTTTTTTCTGTTGCTGAGGTGATGTGTCGCTCCCCGTGGGGATCGTCATATCGAAATGGCCATTCAACATCTTTGAATTAATCCTTTTTTAATATATATATTTGCTCTGTAATATTTTATTACATGGAGCTCTCTTCCTGGATCATTTTTTAATATTAAAATAAATTTTTAATATTAATTAGGATCGGGTTTTTTGGAATTTACCTTCCTGCTTTTTTCCCTTGGATTGAAGTATCTGAATTAAAATATATATATATATATATATATATATATATATATATATGAATATATAATTTAGAAAAGATTTTTGATATACTATAATTTCAATGGGTAATACATGTTTCACAGCACAATGATGACCTGTCGGCTTGTCAGACCCAAGTGATACAACAGTTGATCTTCAAAATATCCCCAGCAAATTTGTTTTTTACGCAGACGCTCACATGTCCATATTTAGAATAGACATTTGTAACGGTAATTTACAAAAAATTCCTCGCACATTAAAAAAAAAAAAAAAAAAAAAAAAAACAATGATAGAAAAAAAGAATAAAGAAAAAGTAGACGATAGATAAATGGAAAGAAGAGAAAAAATAAAATAAATATATATATATATATAACGAAGTTTTACTGGATGTGCGTTGTGGTGCAATGGATATCGACTCGGAGAGCCGAGTTCGAATTCCACTTGAATTCACTAACGCACAAATAATCTTGGGAAAGGTATTAATCCGTCTCTTCCCCACCACAGAAAGGAAAGGCAAACTATTGTGGGATAATCTTCTTCCTAGTCAGTCATGTCTCTTTCGAGACATGATCGCCCAAACCGTGTATCGTGTATGGCACTTAACTAACTGTTAAGTTTAGAACTACGATAGATTCTGCGATATCTATTTTTTCTTTTTAAGAAAGTCGATATATATATATATATATATTATTATTTTGGGGTTACATTTTCTTGAACTGCACGACAAAAACGCAGTAAGACACACACGCATATGCACACAAACGTATTTGTAGATGCATGTATGTATGTGTATGTGGGTGTGGGTGTGTGTGGAACTTTACATTTGTGCGTGACGGACGTTTTCTGATTTTTATATTGATTATTGCCATATTCAAATTTATAATAGAACAAGCTTCTTCTTCTTCTTCTTCTTCTTCTTCTTCTTCTTTTTCTTCTTCTTCTTCTTTCCAGTACCATTTCAAGACATGAGCGATTATGGTCCTCTACATCTCCCGGAGCTCTGTTTGTCATTTTGCTTATCAGTCCTAATTCTTATTCTTTCAACCATTTACACAAACTTGGTAGTTAGGCTATTCTCAGCTGTCTCTGTTGCCTTCAATGCCCTGTGAGTGTCGAATTCTCCAACCCCTCTTTCCTCGTGATGTGCCCTAGAATTTTAAATTATTTTTTTTCTGATTTTAATTATAAGTATCCTTATTTCCATTTTGCTTAAAATTTCATGGTTACTCATTCCGTAGGTGACATTCTCAGCATCGTTCTGTAGAACCATGTTTCTGTTGCTTCGTGTCTCTTTGTTTTTCAGGAATCTGTCCAGCATTCACTGCCATATAGAAGGACGGATATTACATAACTGTTCAGTACTCATTTTATTTGTTTCAATCGAAATCTTCTTGTTTCGCTTTTGGAAAACACTTTTTGCTATTCCTATATGCCTTCTTATTTAGATGTCGCATTTCTGCCCTCTGTTAAAAAAAAAGCTTACTTGATATTTTCATTTTGTACTTGATGGTTTTTCTCTAAGAAAGTTGAAGTATAATTTTTTTGCCACACGGTGGCAAAAAATGTATAACTTGTAAGATAGAGTTAATAAATTGTGTAACGATTTATTAACACTATCTTACAAGTGGCACTAGGCCGAAAGTGAAAATCGAACTCACTACTCTTTCATAATTGATCTAGCTAGAAAAGCTTGCTAGCCATTACACATCAAAATGCCTGGCCCTCGCGTTAACATTTAATTAGCGCACTTACATAAGGCACAAGGCCAAAATATAGAGCACCCAGTTAGAATCGAACTTCCTACGCTGCCGTAATTGATCTAGCGAGATAAGTTTGCTAACCATTAAAATGCTCAGAACTCGTGTATAGTTGTTTCTAAATATAATTCAGATGTGGCACAAGGACGAAATTATGGAGCACCTAGTCAGGATCGAGCATACTACTCTATGATTATTGAGCTAGTGAGCAAAGCTTGTTAGCCATTACAACATGTAGAAATGTCCGGCCCTTGTGTACTAACTTCCTAAGCGTAGCTTACATATACCACAAGGCCGAAATTATAGAGCACCCAGTAAGAATGGCATTTACTACCGTAATTGATCTAGTGAAACAAGCTTGTTAGCCATTACACAAAGTGTCCAATGCGCGTATTGCAATTTCCTAAACGTAGGTTACATGTGGCACAAAGTCACGGTAGGGAGCACCCAGTGAGAACGGGACGCACTATTCTGTCGTAATTAGTGTAGTGCGAGAAGCTTGCTACCGTCTAAGTTCTCACCCTCTTAGTAGCCATTTAGTAGTCGTAGCTTACATGTGGGACAAGAACTCAGTGAGGATCGAACTCTCTACGCTGTTGTAATTGATCGAATGAGATAAGCTTCTTAGCTATTACATCCCATCGAAACGCCCAGTCCTCTTGTACAAATTTCCTAAGCGTAGCTTACATGAGGCACAAGGCCGAAAGTATGGAGCACCTAGTAAAGACTGAACCCACTACTCCGTTGTAATTACTCTAGAGAAGCAAGCTTCCTAACCATTACACACTGTCAAAGTGCCCAGACTCGTGTATCAATTTAATAATCTTACCTTACATCTGTCACAAGGCCGAAAGAACTGCTCACCTTGTGAGGATCGAACTCACTACTCTGTTGTAACTGATCTAGTGAGACAAGCTCGCCACCCATTAAATACTTTCTAAGTGCTCACCATCGTAGTAGCATTTTCGTAAGAGTAGATTGCATGTGGTATAAGAACAAAAGCATGAAGCTCCCAGTGAGGATCGAACTCGCTACTCTGTCGTTAACTGATTTCGTGAAACAATCTTGCTAGACATTATACACCGTCGGAGTGATCGGTCTACCTGCATCAATGAAACGATATGTGTATATCTGTGTGTTTGTGGTAGTGTCAGTGGTTCTGTACTTTCATTGTGCGTTTAGTAACGGCGAATTTGCCTTTGCGTGACTACATCTCCTCAGTGATGATCATCTTTAGGCATCACCTCTACGTTTATCGGTCATATACGTTTTCCTCTTGTGCCCAACAACGTCAAGTAATTCCTTCCTTGAGAAACATTATTAATAAATTAATAATTTGATTATTTTTTTCATTTTTTCTTTTGTTGTTTTCTGCACAGATCTGTTGTCGCTGGTCTGCGTAGGGATTCCTACAGGCTAACACGGCACAGACTGACCACACAGAACGATATGAAATGGACGGACATGTGGTCAAGGAACTGAAGGAAGAGGGATTAAAATTGGCATCAGTCTGCCGTAACAGACATCGGAGGAGTAAAATGGTTCAAATGATAACCAAGCTAAGGAGACGGTGGGTAGAAGAGGTTGAATGTCGATTTTCTTTGGCAAACATCTTGATTGTTAGTTAGTTGTTTTATTTAGCAGCATATCAACACCACTATGGGTTATTTAACGCCGAAATTGAAATATTTTTGCACGAAGTTTTATTATATATATATTTTTTTTTCTTATAAATTAACTAATTAATCCATATAAGGCAGATAGAAGACACGAAAAGTAAACTAAAAGACCTCGTGCAGGAAATAGTTATAGAAAGTGGAAAGAAATGGTTGCATAAAATCTACAAGAAAACCGAATGCATGGTAATCAGGAAAAATCCTTGTCCAAAATGCCAAATCTAAGAATCAGTTAAGTGCCATACGTGATACACGCTTGGGCAATCATGTCTCGAAAGAGACATGACTGACTGGGCAGAAGATTATCCAGCAGTAGGTTGCCATTTCTTTGTACGGTAAACTGGTTGCCAACCAAGGCTATAGAACCCAATCTGTTCTGTTATTTAACCCATAACTGGAAGGAATACACGGATTAATACCTTTCCCAAGGGTAACTGTGCGTAAGTGAATGCAACAAATTCAACTGGAATTCGAACTCGGCTCACCGATTTCTCATTCCGAGCCAATATCCACTGCGCCACAACGCACATCCAGAATAGGAAACTAAAATCAAGTAGGTAAAGAAATTATATAGCTGGGAAGTGTCCTTACAAAGGAAGGAAAGTGCGACACTGAGATCTGAAGGTGTATTTTTATGGCCAAGGATACATTTCAGAATCTGAATAGAATATTGGGAGACAGAAAGATTTCGTTGGAAACAAAGAAAAGAGTGCCGGACTGTTATGTGATGTCGGTTCTTCAATATGGTAGTGAATTCTGGACAATCGCATCAAAGATGAAGGAAAAACTTGAAGCAACCGAAATGTGACTCTACAGTAGGATTCTGAGGATACCATGAATTGAACATGTGAGCAACGACGAGGTTTTAGAGAAACTGGACACGAAAAAGAAACTGATACTTAACATCAGGAAAAAGACAGCTGCAGGTACATGTAAGGAGGAAGGACGGCTTGGTGAATTTGATACTCACAGTACGGACTGAGGGAAAGGGCGATAATGGAAAGCATCGCGTGACATACTTGATAGACTTAAGCAGACGAATAGCGGAGCGAGGTTTGAGCGGTATAACAGGAGAATGTTTGTTAAAGTTATAAGAAACAGAGAGATGTGAAGGGCCACGGTCGCCTACGTCCTGAACGGACACGGCACATAGAAGAAGAAGATGGGAAGAGAAGATGTGGATTCATACTTTTCCAGTGGTATTTGCGTGTAAGCAAATATAACTAGCGCAACTGCAATTAGAACATAGCTCTCCGATTAAAAAAAATCGAGCTATTATCGATTACACCAACCGCACATCCAGATTTATATCACCTGGTATTCCCAAGCGGTATATTCATCTAGGTACGAACAAGGCTCGACTTTGGTAATCGTAACGGAACAGGTGTTTCAACGTGATGCAGCCGTAATCACAAATCATTATGACTGGCTTTGTTCAACAAACCATAATGCTAGATTGTGGGCTCTCAAACATAAACTGTAACACGGCTTTCTGGAAATCCGAAACAAGTATTATAGAAGGAAAAGTTTTTAGACATTTTGAAAATATTAAACAAAATAATATACTGCAAATTGTCAAAAACATTGAACGTTACAAAAAAATAAAATATAAAAATATACTTCATCACTCATTCTAGCCAAACAATAAAACTTGTGCTCAACAATACCTGACGAGCATAAAACTTGCATTCTACTGTACTTGACAATTTCAATACTCATCTACTAACCACTGGACTCTAGCTCTCTCCCCACCCCCGTATAACCTTCTCTTTCTCTCCACCTATGTATCTGTCATCGCACCTGCATTCTCAGCTTTCTATTGTTCCTTTCTAACTAGTTTGTACTCCTCACTCTTTTCTAATTAATCTTTTTACATTTATGTAGCCCCCTGCACATCAGTGGCGTTTCCGCTTTGCTCGGGGTGAAATGATTAAAAAAAAAATACCCGACGAACTATAATTTTTTCAACCAAACCCGACGACCATGTTTTCAATCATATTTGACGAAGAAATAAAATTTGTTTCAACCTGACCTGACGAACAATAAACTTGCCTTCAAACATACATGACAAACAATAAAACCTGCGTTTAAGAACGATAAAATTTAAAGGACATTCTTCGGCCAAAATTATTTGAAAAACATGATTTATAACACGTACATAATACCTGTTGTGTTCTATGGACTGGAATGTGTATACCGAACAGTAAAGGAATTGCAGAAACTATCAATCTTTCAAAAGGTGGTTAACAAACGCTTCAGAGATCACATAATCATCAACGAACTATTGATCACGACTAAGCTTGAGCCAATCACGTTTGTTGTCAAATCTAAGGGACTTAAACTGTTTAAACACCTTAAGAGATCAACCTGCGGTGTCAGTATGATATTCGTGGAAGAAAAAATGGTGGGCAGAAGAAACTGAGGTCAACAAGCAAAACGCTGGCCAGACAATATTCACTTGGGGACCGGACTTTCCTTCCAATGACTTAAATCGGTGGTTCTCGGTCGTTCCTTTTGCGGAAGGAGTATGTTGATTCGCAGTCTGCGAAATACGGAGAAAGCAATTGACAATGTTCATAAAATTTGCTCTAATCCATATTTGACGAACTGTGTAATATGTCTGCAAAACAATCAATTTGGCTTTAAATGACCCACTAGTGATTGAGGTACCGTCAGACACAATCAATCATTTAGTCAATCTGAAGTAAACTCATAGTTAAAAAAAAAAAGAACTACAGAAAAAAGAGATTGTATCTATGAGTGTCGAAGAAACATCCATGCGTCTGAGCAAGCGTCTACCGCATGGATTATCCTGCCAGCCCTGGCGACGGACCTACTCGGAAATGAGAAGCCAGCCATTACATACTGAAGTTAGTCTTAACACAAGATCACAAGTATGGAGCACTCAGTAAAGTTCGAACTCAGAATATAGTAATAATGTCGAGCAAATCATTCTCCACTTAAGACATTCATCTTCGCTTTATTTGCTACATTGAATTAAAAACCATTCTCATTAATAATGATTTTTCCTAATTACATTGCTGATGAAAAAATTAGATGAGCTATTATGAATATTAATATAAAAAAGAACATAATACTTCCTCAAATAACACTAAACATATCATTCTATTATACCGAAATCAAATATACCCTAAATAAAGAAGCTCATAAATACTAATAAATCCCCCACTGATCCAAATAAAAAATAGACTAATTATATACTATTTTACATTCAATGCAAACAACTTAATCATTCGCAATAACACCCCTTCATCAACGAACGTTTTTTTTAAAAGGCCAGTATTATATATCACTGTTAATGTCCTTTGGGAGATTGTATCTCTGACAAAAAAAGTAAATATATATGTGATCACGCGACGACAACGTTACAGAGAAGACTTATACATATGTTCGATTCAAGTTCGATTGCCGAAACAAACTTTTTAATAATACCTATTTTACTTCAACTCATTATTTTTAGTAACATCTGTTTTTATATTGACTAGTAACATTAAGGTGGTAAGAGTTTTACTCGTGGGTTTTTTATACAGGGTGTCCAAAAAAATGGATACACATTTTAAATAATTGTAAACTTGGTGTTTATTATTTAAAAAATATAGAAACATTAGCAGTATAGCCCGGCGTTGCTCAAGTGTAATTCAAGCATTAAAACTAATCCATGGTCCTGGAGCGCAGATTCTTTGGACGTTGGCACGAAAGACTAAAAAGCAATAGTTGTTTCCAGTTAAAGCGAAACCGTAGACTGAAAGAAAAATGAATGGATGTAAGTCAAATTTTGATTTCCTGGTATCGATATCAAATAAGTTTTTTTCGTGGTAAACTGAATTTTGAAGGCTAAATAAGTCTTCTGTGTAAATGGTATCAAAGCTGAGACTAAGAACTACAATTATACCTACTTAGAGTTAAACCCGAAGCAAAAACTAAAATAAAAGGGCTGAAAAACTGATTTTGATTAGACTCGGTAAGATATCGGGGTATCGATTTCCAATATCGGAGTCAAATAAGTCATCCAAGGATAAACTCAAGTCTATGAAAACTTATCGTACCCATCGAGAGTAAAATTGAAGAAAATGAGCCACATTGATGGCTGAATATCAGTTTTTGATCAGATTCGATAGAATATCTGGGTATCGATTTCCGATATCGGGAAAACGAGTCATCTGAGAAGATCTACTAATGTTTAAGTCTAAAAACTATAGTTTTACCAAGTAGGGCAGATTCTGCAGCAAGAACCATGATAAAATGGCTGAAATCCTGATCGGGGTATCGAGTTCCAATATCAGGGAGAAATTTGAAAAATAAAGTCATTCATGACCTGACCAGAAGCCTAAAGAATATTTGTGAGATGTTTGGTGAGAATCGGATAAAAATTGTGGATTTGTATAAAGGACATACAGACAGATAAACAGACACACACACACACAAACACCTTGCCTTTTATATATATATATATTATCGATTTTCTGCACTATTGTAAGAACTGCAACCTTGAAACTTCTGAATATAATTTATTATGTCTTTGTCTATGAGTGTATGAAATTTGATTAAAATCGAATCACTCCTTCTATAACTCGATTTTTTCGCTTATCGATTTTCGATATTTATCAGGGGTACCTGGACACAAAACCTAGATAAGAACACTCGCAGACACTTATAGTACAACTGTGTAAATTTTCAAGAAAATCAATTCAGCCGTTTCGGAGTCTATAGGTAACGGATACACACACACAAAGACACACACACACACACACACACACACACAATTTTCCATTTATAAATAAGTTTAGATTTACAAGTATCATTTTTTTCACTGCATTTTGACTAAATTTTTAGTAATTGTAAATAGGCAATAATTAAACTGTTTGTGTTTATTTTGCAGATTCAATCCCTGAACACAATAATGACAGCCAATGTGCATACATTTTTGGGGACACCCTGTATAATGGAGAACGAAATATATAATTACTAGACTCCACAAGAACACCCAAGAATAAGTGTCTATTTTTTTATTACATCCATATGTAAAGTTGAGGACAGAATTTTTTTTCAAATAAAATTTTAAAATTATCAATTTCGTTTTTGTTTTCAGCTAATCTAAAAAAAAAAATAACATCTACATAGAGAACATATATTTTCGATTTAGTAACTTTTTAAAAAAACTTTATCTATCTTTGGCATGTAATAGAAGCATGTACCATAAATATGAAATATCCTCCGAGTTAAAAGTAAAAAAATCATTTTTTTTAATCATCTCACCCCAAGCAAGGCATTCCACTGCCACTATTGCGCATGGGGCTAAATAGGGGAAGGTAAAGAGAAGGAGTGGTTAGACATAGGGAATGTCAGGAGGAAGGTGACAGATGAGTAAGGATACCGAGGATGAGGGTTGGGCAGATGGGAAGTGTTTGATAGAATGGGAGTAGGTTAATGTGTTAGGAAAATTATGTTATCATCCTTGATAATAACTAAAAGCATAGCCGAATGATAAATAAAGTATTCGTGAGTTTATTATGTTAAATCTACTAAAAAACAATATTAAATCACGAGAAAAATTTAATTTAAAAACTTAATCACAGCAATTTGTTTGCAATTTTAACTAAATTTGCATATATATATATATATATATATATATATATATATATATATATATATATATATATATATTAAAATGTTTGTTTCAAAACTAGAGTAAAGACGTAACCCCTACAGATTAATTAAAAATATAAGAATATAAGAATATGTTTTCGTCACGTAAATTTACAGTGTGAATGAAAAGTAAATCCCCGTTTTAGAATAGTTACAATTTATTTATTAAGTCTATATTTTTACAAGAAGCGAATATGAGCGGACGGCATTTAGCATATGGTTTTGTTTAAAATTCGTTATAGGCACCAGATTTTGCTTGTGTGGTTTCGAAGACATAACTTCTTGTATTCGCTCTTGAATTTCTTCCAAAATCTTGGTTTGGTATAGTAGACTTTTTTTCATAAGCAACTCCAGAGGAAACAGTCACAGGTTGTTAAATCAAGACTCCAGGCTGGTCAATCATTTATAAAATAGGGAGTTACTTCTCAATGACCCTGTATATTGAGAGTTTATTAAAGAGAGATTATTTGCCAAAAAAATAAAAAGCATATGTCAAATTCTTCCATAAATGACAAAATGAACGACAAATATTTGACCAAAGTGTGACGTGTATGGCAAATGTTTTAATAAATGCGTTTTCAGCTTGTCGTTAGAACTATATAGCTTATAGTGTTAACAACAGGAAAAGATCCAGTGTAACTTTACGACGGTCGACTGTAAATTCCGTCTTCTGGTCAATATACTCTCATGGCAAGTGACCAAATAAGATTTATTTTTCAACATAGACTCCAATGCATACCACACATATCTTCCATCAATATTACAATGCTTTGATCTCATTTGTGAATAAAAACTTTCATTCTATTAGACAACAGCAGATATGACGCCTCATCACTGCGATAAAGGTTGTCGGCCAAGTGTTTGTTTTTATTTTCATGTTGGAAAACAAATGATAGATGGAGCAAGAATCAGGAGAGTAGAGTGATGAACCAAACAACTTAAAAGCCACAGTCACGCAAAGCAGACATTGATGTCAAACACTTGTGTGCTGAAGCATTGAGATGATCAAACGGGACTTCCTTTGTCACTTTTTTTTGGTTGTTTGATCTTAGTAGCTTTCTGTAACTACTTCAGCACGTTATCATAGTACTTTCTATTGATGGTGCATCCCTTTTGACGATAGTCACAACTGAGGCCATCACTTTCTCAGCAAATGTAATGACCTTGGTCTTCTTTTGAGAAGTGTGTTGGTGGATTGTCGCTTTGTCTCTGGCTCGAAGTGATAAATCAACAAATCAAATTGGGTCAGGAAACATTGAAGAAAACCAGCTGACTCAAACAATATCAGATTTTCACCTCATGCAATCCGCCTGTGCGCTTTATATTAGGAGTCAGATGATGTGGCACCCACCCAGCAGAAACCATGTTGTGAACTCAATCACTGGTTTCAGTAGTAATGGAAGTTGCTGGGCGTCTAAATCCTCGATAATCTTCAAGATATTTCGTTCTCCTAAATTCAATAGCCCATTTTTGTAGCGTTGATAAATCTTGAATGTTTTCCTTTAATGTAGAAGCCAAACCGCTATAAATGTCCTTGGGAGGCTGATCCCTTTTTTTCTACGGTCAATCGATAACATCTACTTCTTTATGGAGCGAGTTCTTTGAAGACGTAGGCGATCATAGACTTCTACCTGCCACTAACTCTTGTCAATATTAACATTTTTTCTCCTGATATCTCTCCCAAAACCCGCTTTGCCATCCACTTGCTCAAGATCATTAAGTATGCCTCGTGCTACTTACTCTTTTCTCTCTTTCCCTCTATCCATTATGTGAGTATTAAATTCTCCAAGCTCTCCTTCTTTCCTCATTTTGTGTTCCAGGAACCATAGCTATCTCTTCCTGGTGCCAAGTATAACTTTCATTATTGTTTGCATTCTCGCCAAAACCTTGTCGTTGCTCACATAGCATCCTTTTTTAAAACCATATTTCTGTTGCTTCGAGTGTCCTTCATCTTTGAAGATGTCGTCCAAAATCCGCTGCCATACAGAAGGACAGATATCACATAGCATTACAGTACCCTTTTCAGAGTTTATGTTATAGTATCCTCCTACAAGAAATAGACTCGTCCTCTTGCTACATATAGATTGCCTGCGTGACTTTCTGAAGAGCTGTACAGGAGCGAATCAACGGTAGCAATTACGAGCCGTTACAAGCAATCAAGTACAGCAGTTAACGAGAGCAGTTAACGACAGCTACTAGTCAGGCAGTGTAATAATACCTTCGGATGTACTTATTTATATTTATATTTATTAACACTTCTTTTGAATATTTCGTTGTTATACTAATACACTGTTTGAACCTTCCTTCTTGTTCCGTGTCTTACTTCCGGTACAAACCGATCACTACACTTTGCGGTGAAGTTTAGCCACCACTCCACAACAAATTGGCGACGAAGATCCACAACAATTTATAACGAAATCAGTCATTTAAGTGCCATACATTATACACGCTTGGGTGATCATGTCTCGAAAGAGACATGACTGACTGGGCAGAAGATTATCCCGCAGTATGTTGCCATTGCTTTCTGCGGTAGATTGGTTGCCGACCAAGGCTACAGAACCCAATGTGTCCTATTATTTAACCCATAACTGGAGGGAAGAGACGGATTAATACCTTTCCCAAGGAATTCGACTGGAATTCGAACTCGGCTTTTCGATTTCTCGTTCCGGGCCGATAATCACTGCACCAACTAGTAATACGAGGACGAATTTTGTCCATTTTCAGGAGAAATCGCTACTAGCTACTTCTGAAGCATCCTTTGAACAGTCTGGTATCATTTTATCTGTGAAGAAACAATGTAGTCATTAATAAGATCAGTTGCATTAGTTGCATGACAGATTTCAGAGCACCAGCGTGAATCATTCATAGTCATGCTATGAACTCTTTACCCAGTCCTCGTAAGGCAGTCGGTGGTCGTATTAAGAAAGGTTGTCATAACATCTGCAACGGCATTGGAACAATGTGAATTAGCACTTGGTTTTCTATCAAACAATTTACTATAAATAGCAGGAAACTACTGACTGGTTAACCGTCCGTCTGGAATATTTACCCATCCAAGCATCGTGAATAGTTCTGCCATCGCACTACGCCAACGCGCCAGAAACGTCCTCCGGAGCACATCTCCATACTCACACTTCGGATTGATAAATGCCTAGATATAGATATCCACAACTGATATCTATCTATCTATCTATCTATCTATCTATCTATCTATCTGTCTGTCTGTCTGTCTATCTGTCTGTCTATTACCATCAATATTAACTACCTGATGAGATATTGTTCTTTCAATGTCGAAACAAAATGTACAATTTTGTAGTAGTTTGCACATGCTCTAACATAATAATTAATAATGGATATCTATTACTCTATTTTTATATTGAGCAGTGTTTTAAATTTATGTTTTTAATGTTGCAATTATTTTCTTCGTTCCTATTCACACACACACAGACACACATACACATATATGTGTGTGTGTGTGTGTGTGTGTGTGTGTGTGTGTGAAAGAGAGATAGACAGAGAGTGAGTCTTTCACAAAACTTATCTCATGAAAAATAGACTTTTTGCATTACTCACACAGAAATCACTTGTAGTGGCTTTTCAACAAATGAACAGTGTTGTAAAATGACTGGATTAATTTTATTCTTTTGTGTTTTTAATAAAATAGATCAGATATTCATGTGTATTATCTATATAAGCCATATTTTCATTCGTAATTTCTTCTGATTCTAATTTAAGCATTTTATACACAAAGATTTATTGTCAAATGGTCTTTCTAATGTCTTTAGGGTATACCATATAGATATACAAACGTACACACAGTTTCCTTGTTCTTATACATGTCTCATCAGGTACCATCATTATTAACTACCTGATGAAACATTGTTATTTCAATGTTGAAATAAAATGTACAACTTTGTAATATTTTTTTAGTTTCTACATGTTCTAAACTAATAAATAATAATAAACATTCATTGCTCTGTTTTTATATTGAGCACTGTTTTAAATTAATGTTTTGAACTTTTCAATTATTTTCTTCGTTCCGTATTCATTTGGATGTCTATCTCATTCTGTTCATATATATATTATTCTGTTCATAATTATGGCTTACGGTCACACACGTCACGTTAAAACAACGGTTCCCGTACGAAGTTACGCAATGTCGAGCCTGGTCAGTAAGTTTTGGGAAAATTAGGTGCAGTATGGTTGGATATGCGGGTGGTGTAATTGATAATGGCTCGAAATTTTTAATCGGAGTGCAGAGTTCTAATTCTCGTAGGTTTCATTATGTTCACGTACGTTGAAATACCATTGGGCATATTATTAATCCACCTCTTCTCCCCCAGATGTGGGTTGATCAGTAAGACATCAGTAAATCATTATTTTCTTAAAAAGAATTCTTACAATATAAAACATTTTGTAGCAAAATGTTGGCAAGCCGTAGAAACCGAATTAATCACTCATACTCATATCTATCTATCTATCTATCTATATATATATATATATATATATATATATATATATATATATTTCTATTCAATCTGGATGTTCGGGATGTGTAATAGATAGTACCTCGGAATAAGAAATCGATGAGTTGTTCAAATTAGGGTCGAGTGTGTTACAGTCACTTACATCGTAATGTCCTTGGAAAAGGTCTGATTCAATATCCCCACCCACTTATTGAATGTTATTAGAGGTGCAGATTACCATATACAAAATAAATCTAAAGAAGTTCGAAAATACATTGACTGAAACGTTGTGACAAAACATTAAGAAGATGAAGATATTAGTTATACAAATGGTGATTGGTATTATTAGCCGTTTTCTTTATAGGAAAATATTAATTGATCGAACAACGAGTGCTACTACTCTTCTTGATAGAATCAAGATGTACAATCAGTTTTCCTAATCTTAATATGGTTTATGTTATTTAGTAAAGTTCTTTGGTCTGTAGCGCTAGTTGGCAAGGTTCGAAGAAGAATGGTCCTCGATAAGACCTACAGATGAAAATCCTTAAATGTGTGAAAAAGAACAAAAAAGGGGGATCAACGAGTTCTAATTCTCGTTGGGTACGTTATGTTCACGTACGTTCAAATACCATTGGGAATGTTATTAAACAACCTCTTCTCCCCAGATGTGAGTTGGCTAGTAAGACATTACTAAATTATGATTTTCTTAAAAAGAATCTTTTTTAATCATCTCACCCCAAGCAAGGCATTCCACTGCCACTATTGCGCAACGGGCTACATAGGGGAAGGTAAAGAGAAGGAGTGGTTAGACATAGGGAATGTCAGGAGGAAGGTGACAGATGAGTAAGGATACCGAGGATGAGGGTTGGGCAGATGGGAATAGTGATTGATAAAATGGGAGCAGGTTAGTGTGTTAGGAGGTGTCTATTGACCTTACATTTAAACTCCTGGAGATTGTAGCCGTCGGGGAAGCAATCGTGTGGAAGGGAATTCGTACAATATAAAAATATTTTGTAGTAAAATGTTGGTAGAAACCAAAACAATCGCTCATACTCATATATATATATATATATATATATATATATATATATATATATATATATATTATATATATATATATATATATATCCATCTTTCTATTCAGTCTGGATGTGAGGGATATGTAATAGATAGTACCTCGGAATAAGAAATCGACGAGTCGTTCAAATTAGAGTCGAGTTTGTTACATTCACTGATATTAGTTATAAAAATGGCAATTAGTAATATTAGCCGTTTTCTTTATAGGGAAACATTGATTGATCAAACAACGAATGATAATGAAGTTTTCTTTTCTTGAGAGAATCAAGACGTACAATCAGTTTTCCTAATCTTAATATGGTTTATGTTATTTAACAAAGTTCTTTAGTCTATAGCGCTAGTTAGCAAGTTTCGAAGAAGAATGATCCCCGATAAGACCTACAGTTGAAAGTCCTTAAATGTGTGAAAAAAGAAGGAAAAAGGGGGATCCAAGTGAATATGATGGGGTAGGGAAATAGCAAGATACCAGGGGCTAAGCCGAAAGTAATCGAATCAATAAATTTTGAAAATTTCGACACCATCTTGAGCTGAGTTCGCGTAAGAACATGAAACCTGATGAAGTTCTGTCTTCATCTTCAGAAGATAAAGATTAATGCCAAACATGACTCAAAGAAATATATATATTTTTTAGGAGTTTCTCCTGTTCATCACTTATAAACTTTAATGGTAATTAGTATCAAGCAAATATTGTAGCGTCCTCCCAGTAACCATTCCAATGATCGAGACGAATCCACCAATGCAAGTTTGAAGTATTGTATATTATGGCGTGTTGAAAGATCCCCGCTGGTGAATTGCTTCTCAAACACTGAATAGCGTTTAATGAAGTTTTCTATATCGAGGAAGTGGTATGTTCTCTTGGCTAGGGTTCTTAGCTACATAGACAGATGCAGAACAACACTTTAGCGTTACTTGACTTTTATTTTTCCTTCACAATTATTATTTCTATATTAATTTCTAGACTTTTTTGTTGATAGAGACATAAAAAGTTAAAGTTAAATCTATAACTGTTAGATGAGAACAGAAGTTGGTAGCAGTTTTTTAATAGATGTTGTTTGAACATATGATTTACATTCACACGTGACTCAGATATATCGCTTATAATATATTTTGAAATGCAAGAACAGTTTTTTCTAGTTTGTCACTACAGACAGAAAGAACTAGAGTCAAATATATAACTATTGGGTTGGAATAAAATTTTTTAGTGTTTTTTTATGTGTTTGAACATATAATTTAGGTTCACACGTGACTGAGATTTATCGCATATATTTGAATTGCAAGAAGAGTTTTTTTTCTGTTTTGTCACTAGAGACAGAAAAAATTATAGTTAAATATATAACTATTGGGTTGGAACAGAAGTTTATAGCCTTTTTTAATAAGTGTTGTTTGAACATAAGATTTATATTCACACGTGACTGAGATTTATCGCATATATTTTGAATTGCAAGAAGAGTTTGTTTTTTTTTTGTTCTATTTTGTCACTAGAGACAGAAAAAATATAGTTAAATATATAACTATTGGGTTAGAACAGAAGTTTGTAGCCTTTTTTTTAATGGGTATTGTTTGAACATGTGATTTAGATTGACACGTAACTGAGATTTATTGCATATAATATATTTTGAATTGCAAGAACATATTTTTTTAATTTTTTTCATAAGATATGACATAGATAATTTCTTCAGAATGACAATCATTTTCTAAATACGATTTCTACTATTTCATCCATAACTGAGGAGAGATAGATTACCGATGACAAGAATCTTGATTTTTTGAGAATTGTTACTTCTAAGCAATTAGAAATATCGCTCATTCAGTGAAATGAATTAGAGCGCTCTAGCTATTGGGCGCGTATAATGATATGCGCTAAAGAGTCTGCCTACTTCCACCGAACGCCCATAGCCCAGGGTTAGAGTCGCCGACTGACGCCATTTCGGTCGGGTTTCAATCCTGGGTAAAAAAAAGCCATCGGAGTCTAACCGTACTGATGAGCTGTGATACGGCCAAACAGATCTGTCTGAGGATGACAATATTTACCCTCTCACACCCTGATTGGGCACTCTGGAAAAATAGTAGACTTTGATAAACAGTAGCTACACTGGCGTATACGCATCGCTCATTCAGTAAAATGAATTAGAGCGCTCTAGCTATTGGGCGCGTATAATGATATACGCGAAAGAGACTGCCTACTTCCAACGAATGCCCATAGCCCAGGGTTAGAGTCGCCGACTGACGCCATTTCTGTCGGGTTTCAATCCTGGGTAAAAAAGCAGTCGGAGTCTAACCGTACTGATGAGCTGTGAAACAGATCTATCTGCTGATGACAATGTATATATCAAAAGAATGTTGAATAACAGAATGTTTTTTTTTATTTTGTCATTCTGTTTATCTCATAGAAAACTTTCGTTGGTTTTCATAGTGGCTTTAAGACCTTCTACAGAAGTTAGCATAACAAAGCGAAAAAAAGGACTAAGAAACTGAATGTATGGTCATCAGCAAAAAGAGGAGACCAATATGCCAACTGCAAATCGGAGAATCTAAAATAAAACAAGTAAAAAATTCAAATACCTGGGAAGTGTTTTGACAGAGAATGGAAAGTGCGACATGGAGATCCAAAGACAAATGTCTGAAGCTAACCAGAGCACTGAAAGACAGGAAAATCTCATTAGAAACAAACAAAAGAGTGCTGGATTGCTCTGTGATATCTGTCTTTCTGTATAGAAGTGAATGCTGGACGATCTCATCAAAGATGAAGGAGAGGCTTGAGGCAGCAGAAATGTGGTTTTACAGAAAGATGCTGGGGGTATCATGGACAGAGCTCATGTGCAACGATGAGGTGTTGGAAAGGATGCAAACGAGAAGAAAACTTATACTAAATATCAGGAAAAGACAAATGAATTCACTGGGACGGGACACGTAATGGGGAAGGAAGGCCTAAAGAACTTGATGCTCACAGGTGGGATAAATGGAAGGAGAGACAGGGGAAAGCAGCGCGAAATATACTTGTTAGGTCTGAGCAAATGAATGGCGGAGAAAAGTTATTGAGAGCGACAAGAAACAGAGTCAAGGAGAAGACCATGATCACCTACGTCCTGAAGGGACACGGCACATGAAGAAGAAGAATGAATGACAGGGCGGGATTCAGGAGAGATACCAAGAGGAAAAATATTAAGAGCGACAAGAGACAGAGTCAAGTAGAAGACCATGATCGCCTGCGTTCTGAAAGGAAACGGGACATGAAGAAGATGAAGAATATCAAAAGCCTTTTTTCATTCTTTATTCTTTGTTCTTGTTTTTTAACCGAAAACTATAAAGAAGAAGAAGTATGTGGGGCTAGAAAAAAAATGAAACTATCCATTAAGGTGACGACGAGAAAAAGAAGCACAAGACCTACAACAACAATATGAACAATATTTTGCTATTCTTCATATTGCTGTTGTTGTTAGTCTTGTAAGAAGAAAAAAAAAAAAAAAAGGAGTACGAAAAAAAAGTAGAGTAAAAATAGATTTTTTTTAATCACATCACCACGAGCAAGGCGGTAACGCCCCTGATGTGCAGGGGACTACATATGAGTAAAAGGATTAAAGAGTGACGAGAAGGACGAACCAGTTAGAAAGGAGCAAGAGAAGGATGGGAATACAGGTGCGATGACAGTTGCAAAGGTGGAGAGAAAGAAAAGGATGGTGTGGAAAGAGCTAGGGTCAAGTATTAAATGGATGAGTATTGACCTTGCATTTGAATTCCTGGAGGTTGTAGCCGTCATGAAAGGAAGAATAAGGAAGCGAGTTCCACGGGCATGAAGTGCGGGAAAAGAAGCTGCAGGAGTATGATAATCGAAAAAGTTCAATTGGTTTGCAAATAGATTTAAAACTATTTCAATGCTTCCAAATCGAAGCTGTTATCTATTAAACACCAGAGAAAATCGCTCCTACCCCCCACCCATTAATATGGATCAGTCTAGTCTCCCTGAAAGTAAAATACTGCACCTCCTCGGGTTAACACTCACAACAGACCTCAAGTGGAATGACTCTATAGAATCCATAGCTAAATCCGCTGCATAAAATGCAGCCGTAACTTCTACTCCAACAGTTTCTTTCCTCGCACTTCCCGACTGTGGAATTCTCTTCCAAACGATTGCTTCTCCGACGGCTACAATCTCCAGGAGTTTAAATGTAAGGTTAATAGACACCTCCTAACACACTAACCTGCTCCCATTCTATCAAACACTCTTCCCATCTGCCCAACCCTCATCCTCGGTATCCTTACTCATCTGTCACCTTCCTCCTGACATTTCCTATGTCTAACAACTCCTTCTCTTTACCTTTCTCTATGTAGCCCCATGCGCAATAGTGGCAGTGGAATGCCTTGCATGGGGTGAGATGATTAAAAAAAAAAAAGAAGTTCGGTTCTCTATGCATGGCTAGGAAGTTTATCCCGGCTGAAACAATCTTGCACATATATAAATCTACCATCCACCTGTGCAGTGAATACTACTCCCAAAACTGGTCGGGTGCTTCTGCTATCCAGCTAGGGGTCCTTGACAAAATCCATCAAAGAATCTGTTATGTGATTGATCTCGACTTGGCAGCTCGGATATAGTCAATTTCTCACCGGCGCAATGTGGCTTCCTTGTGTCTCTTCCACAAATACTTTCATGGCTTCTGCTCAGATGAACTTAGTACTGGTACCCTTCATACATAAATTTTCTCGAACCACATGATTAGTAACTAGGTCCCACCCTTTTACTGTAAAACAATAAATTGTAAACTAAATTCTACTAAATTCCCGCCTGTGGAATTCACTTCCGTTTACTTGCTTTCTCATACCCTCTTCCTTACACCCCCTGTAAGCTGTCACTCTTTCAAATAACTTACCTCCTATGTAACCCGTTACTCGATAGTGGCAGTAAAATGCCTTGGTTGGAGAGACACGATTGTAAAAAAAATCAAGCGATATTGGACTATATAATATTGAAGCCTGATTTTTCTTTATTTTTGCTTTTTAAATTAAGCCTAAATCTATAGATAGACAGATCGTATATATGCAAATCTATCAGCACAGGGTAACTAACAAACTTTCAACGGGCTGTCTTGCCCACCTGCGGATGATACGTATTTTAAACATCATCGACAAAGCAGTGATAAAATTAGTATTAATTTGACGAGTTAAGAGTTTTCATTTTTTTATATTTCGGCCAAGCTGATCGAATTATACATTTAATTCTCATTGCTGTAAAAACTTTCTTCTTTCTCGTGAACCAAAATAATTTGACATTTCTCAAGTGTTTGCATATCCTGCATAAAATCTATTTTTACTGTGTATTTTTTAAATGGTTTTTCTTCACGGAAATGCTTTAATTAATTTATTGCTAATGCATTTAGCCCTGCTTATAAACGTATTGTCTTTAATTACATGCTTGTACAACTTTTTAGTTCAATAAAACGAACTTCAACTTTCCGACATTTTAAATATAGATTTTTCTTGTCTAGATTAAAAACACGAAGAGGAAAAATATCGACATTAGTCGACCATTACCAATGTCAGGTTTTCTGATGTAATCTCCAAAAGTCTGTAAGAATTGCAATGGAATGAAATGAATTCTATTAATAAGCCTTTTTCGTTCCTTCGTTGCTAAATGTATCAAGTCTTTTGTTTTGTTTGTTGAACGTCTATCTCATTTTTTTGTACTTATTTTTTGTTATTTTTAGTTAACATTGCCCTTGTTGTTGTACTCGCATTTCGACGTAATGAATAACTTATTTGGTATAAGACGCTTTATAAACGGTTCGCTAATTAAATGAGCTTTACATTGCTGAACAAATGGCAAAGAAAGTAAAAATAAAAAAAGATCAGAGCAAGTTACCAATCATTAGAGTTTTAAAGACACTACTTAACATCTATCGATCATAGTCGGTTAACATCTATCTACCTGAGTTTGTTCTTTCCTTCCTTTCCCTCTCTCCCCACTTTCTCTTTTCTCTCTCTCTCTCTCTCTCTCTCTCTCTATCTATCTATCTATCTATTTCAGTTTCTTCCTTCCTTTCTTTCTCTATCTATCTATCTATCTATCTATCTTTTTGTTCTTTTTTTCATTATCTATCTATCTATCTATCTATCTATCTATCTAACTTTGTTTTAACTATCTTTTTTGTTCTTTTTTCTCATTATCTATCTAACTAAGTTTGTTTTATCTATCTTTTTGTCCTTTTTTCTGATTATCTATCTATCTATCTATCTATCTATCTATCTATCTTTGTTTTATCTATCTTTTTGTTCTTTTTTCTCATTATCTATCTATCTATCTATCTATCTATCTATCTATCTGACTTTGTTCTATCTGACTTTGTTCTATCTCGTTTTGTTCATATCTATCTATTTATTCATCTATCTATCTAGCTAGCTAGCTAGCTAGCTCAGTTTGTTCTATTTATCGATCTATCTCACTTTGTTTTATCTCTATATCTACTTATCTACATCAGTTTTGTTCTTCCTTCTCTTTCTTTCTTTATCTATCTATCTCACGTTATTTTGTCTATCTATCTATCTATCTATCTATCTATCTATCTATCTATCAATCTATCTATCTATCTATCTATCTCACTTTTTGTTATCTATCTATCTATCTATCTATCTATCTATCTATCTATTTCAGTTTATTCTATCTATTACACATGCACGATAAAAGTGTGAATTTTATGCACGCTCACGCGAACACATACACACAAAAAGATAAAAGAGGTGGGAGAAGAGAATCTGGCTGGAATAATAAGGGGCGATCGTTGTCAACATCCGATACCAAATGTTCCAAGAAATAGGAGTGAAAATAAACCTTTACAAAACAGAAACTATTATCTAGTATTGAACGGAATTCTGTGATGGCATTTAACATGAATTCAACATAAATTCAGAATGTGAAATTGTTAGGGCGCCGCTCCTATTTGACTACATAATGGACTGTTCCCATTGCTATATATAGCAATGGTGGATTCTCTACAGGAGAGTTGTACGGGTTCGCCGTACAGAGTCACTAGACTGACGACTCTACGGCACTGTCAGCCCTCTGCCTTCGGGTAGAGGGCGCTCTCTGCTTCTGAGCAGAGAGCAATAAACCAGTCGTGGTTCCGCCGAAGGGTGGAGGCACGACTGGGGAATAATAGACAGACATTTTTTGGCTGGGCCATTATAGCCCGGAAAGCCCAGATATAAACTGACCATGTGTCATATGTTGCCCTTACTGGGAGGGACAGCTAAATAATGTCGTACGGGTTCGTACAGAGTCACTTGAGAGTCAGTGCGAGTTAGTCACACTTCCGGTGGCGTACCGGAAGTAATCACTTATACACACGTCTTACGACGGATTGGACTCTTGTATCTTTTCTATTGTAAATATTACTAATCACTTCTGTACATACTAACCGTTTTTCCGCGGAATACAACTTATATTCTGATTCTGTTGTTGAGTTATTCATTTATACTTGGCGACATAACAGAAATGAAAAAATCCCAAACACTTCAAATACCTCTATGTATACATAAGTTATAACAGATTTAGTATAGACGGAAGAGAAAATCACTCATAAAACAGGCTGCGTTAGTGGTAGTTTTTCACAACACCGACAACTGCTACAAAACCAAAATATTAACCTCTAGTCATGTCCTTAAATGTCTTCGTCAAATTCAGGCGTTCTTATGAAGCCATGCATGGCGCCAAATCCGTTCAGGAACGTCTAAACTTTCAGCTTATACAAAATTTTCTGTGATAAATGGTTGCAAATGGGGTTGAGCAAATGATGTCTGTGGATCTTACCGAAAACCATTCTTCTCCAAACATTGTTGGCTGACGCTACAGAATCACAAACAAAGATATGTAGTAAATAACAGAAGCCGCATTATTTTGGAACGTTCAGCAATAGCAACAACTAAAATATATAGTACATATAACTCGAAGAGTAAATGATGGTATAATTAGACTGAGGACGTTCTGCAGTACTTCAAATAAAAGGTTAGGAACGAAACCCGATTAGTACTGTAAAGAGGGATTAATAGCTACTAAATACAAGAAAGCTTTGTTTTTTAACTTTTAAGATAAAGCTTTTATAAATTTCAGCAAACAACAATAATAGTTGCTCGGTCAATGAATACGGAAAGTTTTTTTTATAAGAAAATGACTAATATTACTATTACCATTGCTTAGGGCTACTAAAAATAGCACTTTATGTAGAGCTATGATTTTCCACGGTTTGAAAAAACACATCACATAATATATGTGTATCGTAGATATGTGACAGGCAGACATATATACAGAGAGAAGGGAAAACGTAAAATATAACAATGTCTGGTTATCTGACACGGGTGGCCTTCTATATGTTAGACACTGATGTGAATTCTTTAATTATGAAAGAAATGTAAAGTACGAAGACTTGCTTCTCAAACTGAAATACCTAGATAACACATCGAGTCAGAGGAAAATTGGGTCGTAGAATAAATGGAATTATATAAGATTAAGTGGATTCTTGAGAGCAATACCCACCAAAAAATAAAGAGTCGAATAGGAAATTGCTGAAGACATATGTAACAGTCAAGCAAGGGTGTCAGTATAAGGGTAATCATAGAGAAGAAAATGAAAAAGAAGAAGAAGAAGAAGAGATGGCCTTAAATGAATACGGAGTAAGTAGGCAAAGAAGAAACAGCAGCAGCACGTGGAGATGGAAAGAATGAAAATGATCAATGATGGTAACGAAATGACAAGAAGAAGGAGGAGAAAAAGACCCACTACAACAAGAATTATGAGCAAATAGGGAAGAAAAAATAGAAAAAGGAAAACAAGAAGAAAAAAAGAAAGAAAAAAAACACTACAACATGAATAAAGAGCAAATAAGGGAAAAAATAGAAAAAGAGAAAGAAGAAGAATCATGAAGAGAAAAAGACCCACTACAACAAGAATAAAGAGCAAATATGGAAGGAAAAAAAATTTAAAAAAAGAAAAGGAGAAAAAGAAGGGAAAAAAGAACCACTACAGCAAGAATAAAAAGCAAATAGGGAAGGAAGAAATAGAAAAAGAAAAAGAAGAAGAAAAAATAGGAAGAGAAAAAAACCCACTACAGCAAGAATAAAGAGCAAATAGGGAAGGAAAAATAGAAAATGAAGAAAAGGAAGAAGGGGGGGAGAAAATCCACTAGCACATAAATAAAGAGCATGTAGGGGATGAAGAAAGAAGAACAAAAAGAAGGTGGGGAAGGAGGCGAGGAAAAGAAAATTACCTACTACAAGAAAAACAAAGAGTATGTAGAAAACGAAGAAGAACAAGAAAAAAGGGAGGAGAAAAGAGAAGAAGAAGAAGAAGGGGGAGAAGGTAAAGAGAAAGGCTCACTACATAAAAAATAAAGAGCAAGTAAGGAACGAAAAATAAGAAAATAAAAAAGAAGAAAAATAAGAAGAAAAAGAAATAAAGAAGAAGAAAGAAAAGCGAGAAAAAGACATATTTGCAAAAAGCAATATTTGGAAAAGAAGAATATCCACAATAAAAATAAAGAACAAATAGGAGTCGAAGAAGAAAAGAGATGGGACGAAAAAAATAAAGGATAAGTAGGGAAGGAAAATGAAAAAAACATATCAACAACAACATGAATAAGAAAAAAATGAGAATAAAATTATAAAAAGAATGATAAGAGAGGAGGAAAATAAAGCAGAAGTGTTTGAGAGAAGAAGAAGCTCAGATTATTGGGTGCACACATTCAGTCGCAGTAAGGACCTGTAAAATGAACCTAAATGGAAGAAATCATCAACACACAACAAAGAATTAGTCGGCCAAGACTTATCGATGTGAATGGTGACGATTTAACCAAGTACGAGCCAACGCAAACCTTATCATGACAAATAATCAATATTAATGGGGAAATGCGTTACAACTTACGTAATAGTATTTTGTGGGAGTGATACTAACATAATCTATCACTGAAAGAATCTTCAATCGAAACAAGAACATCAAAATTGAACCTTTTAAAAATAGAAACATGTTGCTTAATATGATGAGTCTCATTTTCCGCTGAATACAATGAACTCATTATATTGAAGAAAAAATTGTACGAGGTCACATTGTGCCAAAATACGAAGTTAGTGGAGATTATGTCATGAACCAGACAAAGTTCATGTGTAAGTGGATCGTTAAACGCCAAGTATTAGGGTGAGTCTTAAGTAATTTCTGTTTGACGGAACCAATTGTAATAAAAATGTATCATACCAACTACAAATCATACGTGGTAGTTAAATAAAGTACACTAATTTACGATAGATAGATAGATAGATAGATAGATAGATTAAGATCAGTCTAATTTCCGTTTTGGGAAACTAATTTATTGACGAATATATAATTCTAGCTACTAATCACGTGTAATATATAACAATATATTTAGAGTACACTAATATAGAATAATGTTCAACGCAACAAGTTTTCTTTTGTGTACCTTGTCCCTTCAGGACGTAGGTGTAGATAGTTTTCGTTTCGCTATATATGTTTAAGGATCGCTTATCCAACAATAGGTTGTGGTGTAATAGATATCAGGAATGGAAAATTGGTAGTGCCGAGTTCGAATTCTAGTTAAATTCGTTGTATTCACTTACGCGCAAGTGCCTTTTGGAAAGGTATTAATTCGTCTCTACTCCCTCCAGCTATGGGTTAAATAACAGGACAGATTGGGTTCTGCAGCACTGATTGGCAAACAGTCTACCGGATCGAAAGAGACACGAACGCCAAAGCGTGTATCACGTACGACACTGAACTAACGAGCCACCTATAGTATGAAGCAACTGAAAAAGGTCGAAAACACTGTGTTAATAACAAGAAAGATCCTGGGTATGACGGTAAACTGCATGCGGCAGAAAGGCTTCTGATTGGGAGGTTGTGAGGAGCATGGAACCACCTCTTAATTGCGGTTGTTCCCAGGTACATACTGCCCGAGTCAGAGATTGAACTCACAATTGCTATGTCACCAGATTCAGAAACCAACGCTTTCGGGTTAAACGTAAACTTCAAGAAAACCGAATACATGGACATCAGGAAAGAGAGGTCTTCAAAATGTCAACTACAAGCACCTGTTAGGGTCCCAGCTATGGGCAAATAGTTAACTCTAAACTGGGTTCAAAAATCAAGGCCTCTGATTGAGACGTTGGGAGGAGCATGGAACCACCTTTCAAGTGTACTTGTTCCCAGGTCCACCCTGACCCGGAGTGGTAGTACCTGTTAGGGTCCCAGCTATGGGCAAATAGTTAACTCCAAACTGGGGTCAAAATACTATGAAAGAATAAAAATAGTCTTTTATAAAAAATATATACATAAAAAAAAACTTTTATAAAGAAATATACGTACATTTTTGAAGGAAAAATATTTCGAACAATACATTTTTTAAGAAAAAAATGATAACCATAAAACATTTTTTAAGGAAAAAATATTCTCAGCAAAACTAAAAGACATTTTCAGTTTTCTAAAATGAAAAGGAAAAATAAAAACGAAAAATAATTAAAATCTGACTAAATCAACCTTCTCACTCTAACCGAACATTAAAAAATTAACTTAAAACCCCACTAATTTGGCATTAAATAACCCACAGTGGTTGATATGCCGTTAAACAAAATTTAAACCCAATAACAAGCAAGATGAGGACAATAATAACGAATCCGTATCTCAGAAATTCACAGAGGATCGATTATGTCATTGTAAATTTCCTTTCCGTTTCTTTCGTCTCTCTACTCTTTGTGTTCTTAAATTTTCTTTTCCTCTTTTCTTTTACTTCCTTTTATCTTTCTTCCTCTATCTTTTTCTCCTCTCTTGTTTCCAAATGTAATTTCTCTCTAAAAGATAACATTTCTCTTTCTCTTTCTTTTCTCAGTTATTCTAAACTCCTCTGATTGAAGTTTCGCCTTCCTTTATACGAATCACTTTCCGTAATCGACTATAATTTCTTTTCCGTTATCAACATCTTTATCCCACCTTTCTTTGCGTTTTATCACTCTTGTTGACTAAAATGTGTTTAGCTGAGATAATGACATCCGACACCGTATATAGGTCACTCAGCTGTCGTAAATAAGGACTGTAAGCTCATTAGCATCTTGTTACATAAATACATCTATTAGAGGAATGCGTACGTAGGCGTATATATTGTTTGAACTCAGGATAATTACAAAAATAAACGCTATCCTATAACTATATTTATACACATGGCTTTTTGTCTTTAAATTTTAAACAAGAAAGAACGAATCATTAACTGTAAGCATGCATTCTTACAGAGAGACAAGCAAATCTGGATGCTACATATTGGGAACGGTAAAATCAAGCAGATAAAAAATCACTTTAGTAACACAAAAAACGACGATTACATCGGGATAGAGAAATAGGTGTGTGCTTGAATTCTTTCGTTCTTATTTACTACTCGGCAGCTATGTCTTGTCTCGTTTTCACCGAGCGGAAGTAAACACTGCCCGAGTCAGTGACTGAACTCATAATAGCTATGTCACCAGATTCAGGAACCAAGGCTTTAGGGTTAAGCATAAACCGTATGAATGAACATCAGCAAAAAGAGGTCTCCAAAATGTCAACTACAAGTCGGGGACACAAAAATCAAACAGGTACAGAAAATTTAAATAATTGGGGGGTCATTCTGACAGGGGATGGAATGTGCAACACTGAGATCCGAAGGCGAATTGGCATGGCCAAGGACACATTTCAAAGACTAAAAAGAATATTGAGAGACAAGCTTTTGTTGAAAACAAGGAAAAGAGTAGTGGGGAGTTATGCAATATCTGTCCTATATGCATCGAATGATGGACGATCTCTTCAAAGATGAAGGAGAGATTCGAAGCAACAGAAATGTGGATCTAAAGAAGGATGCTGAGGATACCATGGACAGAATATGTGAGTAACGACGAGATTTTGGAGAGGATGCAACCGAAAAAAAAAAACTTATACTTAACATCAGGAAGAAACTGCTGACGTTTCTGGAAAACGTAATGAGGAAGGAGGACTTGGAAAATCTAATACTCACTGGAGGGATAGAAAAAAAGAGAGACAAGAGAAAACTACACGAGACATACTTGATGAGAGTGAGTAAATTGATGTCGGAGCAGAGTTCGGGAGAGAAACCAATGGAAAAAGTGCTAAAAGCAGCAGGGAATAGGAGTAAGTTGAGTTCAGATCGCCTACATCTTGAAAGAACACGACACATAAAAGAAAAGAAAAGCTAAACTCTCCTTGTATTCCATATTTTTCTGAAAACTTTCTAATTACTTAGATATTTTATTCTGAGTATTCTTAAAATTAAGTGGTAAAACTGTTTGGTAACCGTGATATATTTGGGAGGACACTAGAATGAACAAGATATCGGTGAGCCGAGTTCGAATTCCAGTTGAAATCGTTGCATTCACTTACACGCAAATACCCTTGGGAAAGGAATTAATCCATCTCTACTCCCTCCAGCTATGTGTTGAAGAACAGAGCAGATTGGGTTCTATAGCCTTGGTTGGCAACCAGTCAACCGCAGAAAGTAATGGCAACCTACTACGAGAAAATCTGCGAAGTCAGTCATGTCTCTTTCAAGACATGATCGCCCAAGCATGTATCACGTATGAAACTTAACTGAGTGATTTACTAGAATAATCCAGAGTCTATGCTAGGCACAAACCGCTTGCATACGGACATAAAATGAATTCAATAAAATACAAAATTGAAAACGTTTTAAGACAAGGTTGTGTCTTCTCATCGGACTTATTCAATCTAATCAGTGAAGTAAGGCAGAGAGTATTAGAAGCCTACCAGAATTCATTACTAGCAACGGCAGTCTTAACAATAAAATATATGCAGACGACGTAGTGTTAATAGTAGACACAGCAATGAGACCACAAGAAAGTTTACACAAGTTAGTGAAGGAAAGAAAGTTTAAAGAAGTAAACATTAACTGCAAGAAGACAGAACGTATTATTGTCAACAACAAAAAAAAACGTGCAAATGATAATTTGCTGTAACCAAAATCAAACAAGTATTACAATTTACATTTCTGAGAAGTAAGACAAGGATGCGCCTTTCCACTGGATCTGTTCAACTTGTACAGAAGGACCATTTTGAGGATCCTAGATGTTATGCCAATATTTGTAATTGGAGGCCACAATTTGAACAAATTAAGCTACAGACAAGGAAATGAAACTACAAGACCTCCTACAGATGATACTGAAGAGAGTGACAAAAAAGGACTACAAATAAACTGCATGAAAACCGAATGCATGGTCATCAGCAAAAAGGGCAGCCCAAATTGACAAATACAGTTAGGGGATACTAAAATGAAGCAGGTACAAAAATTTTAATACCTGTGAAGTGTTCTAACAGAAGACAGAAAGTGCAACACAGAGACCTGAAGGCGAATTGGCATGGCGAAGGGCGTTTCCAGACTGCGAGTAAAGTATTAAGAAACAGGAAAATTTCACTAGAAACAAAGAAGAGAACACTAGATTGCTATGTAATGTCAGTTTTCAATATGGCAGTGAATGCTGAACAATATCATCAAACATGAAGGAAAATCTTGAAGCAGCTGAAATGTGGTTCTACAGAAGGATGCTGCGGATATGGTGAACCGAGCATGTGAGCAATGAGAAGGTTTTGGTAAGGATGGAAACGAAAAGGAAACTTATACTTAACATCAAGAAGAAAAAGCTAAAGTTCCTGGGATATGAAATGAGGAAGGAGGGCTTGGAGAACCTGATACTAACAGGCCAGATAAAAAGAAAATGAGACAACGGAAAGTAGC
This sequence comes from Ascarosepion bandense, assembly GCA_037127315.1. Taxonomy (NCBI): domain Eukaryota; kingdom Metazoa; phylum Mollusca; class Cephalopoda; order Sepiida; family Sepiidae; genus Ascarosepion; species Ascarosepion bandense. Next base: position 7,653,539 of record JBBBDQ010000357.1, on the reverse strand, counting down.
GGATGACATATTTGATGGGCCTGAGCAGATAGGATGACAGAACAGGGGTTGCGTGGTGTTACAAGAGAAATTGTTCTCAGAGCCACTAGGAATAGGAAGACGTAGAAGGCCATGATCGCCTACATCTTGAAAGGGCAAGGCAAATAGAAGAAGAGTTTAACAGAGAAGGGAAAGCTTGACACTAAAATCCGAAGGCAATTTGATAACGAAAAATGTCTTCCAAAATCTAAGTAATTAGGAAGAAACATGAAAACTTGGCTAGAAACTAAGAACATAATACTGAACCGTGATGTAATATCGGCCCCCCTCTTTGGCAGCGAACGCTAGATAATTTCATCACAGACGAAATGAAGGTAAAATAAATATGGCTCTACAGAAGACTGTTGAGAATGCCATGAACTAAACACGAGTAGCGGTTAAGTTGACTTGGCAGACCGCCTGCAGTCTCTCTCCCACCGGCGCGACGTGGCTTCCCTGTGTCTCTTCTATAAAAACTTCCACGGCTTCTGCTCCGATGAACTTAGATCACTAGTGCCCCCTAAATACGAATTTGAACGAGATACTAGATTAGCAACTAGATCCCACCCTTTTACAGTGAAACCGATAAAATGCAGCCGTAACTTCTACTCCAACAGTTTCTTTCCCCGCACTTCCCGACTGTGCAATTCTCTTCCAAATTATTGCTTCCCCGACGGCTACAATCTCCAGGAGTTTAAATGTAAGGTCAATAGACACCTTCTAACACACTAACCTGCTCCCATTTTATCAAACACTCTTCCCATCTGCCCAACCCTCATCCTCGCTATCCTTACTCATCTGTCACCTTCCTCCTGACATTCCCTATGTCTAACCACTCCTTCTCTTTACCTTCCCCTATGTAGCCCCATGTGCAATAGTGGCAGTGGAATGCCTTGCTTGGGGTGAGATGATTAAAAAAGTTTTCGAACAAATAGAAACAAAATGAACACTTTTACTTATTATTAGAAAGATACAATTTAAATTTCTATGGCACATGATGACAGAAGTGAGATTGGGAAAATGTGATATGCAGATTGAAAGAAAATAGGGCCATAGAATATAGAAAACTGCGTATATCCTACTTGACGAACTTTTGTAAATGAATGGCAGAACGAGGGCTTAGAGATATAGTGAAAAGACAACATTTACTAACAGCTAAAAGGGACAGGAAATTATAGAGAACAAGTGTAGTATCTGTTCTCAGTTATTCAATGACTAGCTTTTGACCAGGTTTGACAAGCAATGACTAGCTAAGACCAGCTTTGTATATAGTTACCGCGTAAGCGGGGTCTTGGTAATCTTTGACCAATTGCCTGAGCGTACGCGCTTAGGTTTCCAAAGTTAAAAACTGACCTTGTGTCACAACTCGCTCCAGTGGGGGAGTAGGGTAAATCCCGACCAGCTTTGTACCCAGTTATCACGTTAGCGGGGGCTGAGTAATCTTTGACCAGTGGCCTGGGCATACGAGCTGAGTTTACCCACGTTAAAAACTGACCTTGTGTCGCAACTCGCTCCAGTGGGGGAGTAGGGTAAATCAAAACTAGCAATAATCAGCTAAGACTAGCATCGTATCCAGTTACCGCAGGGGCTTCGTAATCTTTGACCAATAACCCGAGCGTTCGCGCCCAGGGCCCCAATTTAAAAATCCCACCTTGTGTCACATCTCGCCTCAATGGGGGAGGACGAGTAAATACCCTTCCTGATATCCAACCGCCTGCAGCACTCGCTACCGGGTAGTGAGTGTGTAGGTTTGGAAGGTAATGACCAATTTTGACAAGCTTAGACAAGGTTAATACAAAGTTACCGCGTATGCGAGGGCTGGGGAATCTTTTTACCAGTAACCCGAGAGAGAGTACCCACTTTAAAAAACCGACCTTGTGTTGCATTTCAGCTCAGTAGGAGAGGCTTGGTAAATAACTGCTTCATGGCCCAAACACTAAAAGCAAAGTGTAGTATCTTTTCTCAGATACTCACTTCCTACAACCGTTTTCAAGATCAATGGTTAAAATGGCTTTGAGCGAGTGAAGCCTGATAGTCTTGACAAAGATCATCCTTCTTTGAACAGTATGAATTGGCGCTACACTATCACAAACAACAAAATTTTCCAAATAACACAAACCACATCACTTAAAGACTACCAACAGCAGCAACAACTAAACTGGATAGCACATGTAACTCGAAAAGAAAACAATAACATAACATGTTGACATTCCACACTACATCAAATAAAAGTTCAGGAAGCAAAACCCACGTCAATAATAAAAAATACAATCACAACTAATGCGCCTTTTTCGTAAATAATTGTTTTGAGAGAAAAAGTTTATAAATTTCAACCAAAACTGGTACTGACTTCTCGGTCAACGAATTTCGAATGTTTCCTTATGAGGAAACGGATAATATCATCATTATCACGTAATTGCAAATTTTTATCATAATCGCCGTTATCAGTCCCAAGGCCGTGAGGAGAGCATGGTCGCTAAGCAAGTGAGAAACTAACCATCTCTGATGCGTGTGAACGTCTGAATCTCTGATCACTTAGTCTTCCACATCACTTAGTCTTAAAGAACACTTAGAGACCTTGTCAGTCCATGTTTACCCATATATGCTTCTTCTTCAGTTGCTTCGTAAATTATAAGCAATGGTAAGCAATAGAAAGATTTCGAGGTTTGTTGATTCTAATTAACCCTGTTATTTACCATAGCTATTCCGAATTATTATCACTTATGCATATTTTGTAATCAATTTTTGTTAAACAATTCCTCCACCCCCGTGTAAGTAGATGTATGTTTCAACTGTTTCATATTTAACAAAGATACAGTTTAAAATATTTTTAGGCGACCTTATTATAAATGTTGCGTCGTCCTGTTTACTAAAAAGCAGTCGTTTTATTTAAAGTTATTTTTATATATGAAATATTATGAAAGCAATTTGTATTAAAATGTATATTTTTAATATTACAAATGCATTATATATTATATATGAAGTTTTTAAAAAATTGTAAACATATATTTAAATTAATGCAATATCTCTAGAGTGAAATAAAGATAATGATAAAAATTTAAAAACATAAATTAAAAAGAAAATGCAAAAGAAATCAGGAATTATTTTTTTATTTTATTTTTATCACCAATATTATTCATTGAGTTTGAGCTACTTGGGAAACTTCTAGAAAGTCATTTTAAATATCACTAAAATTGTTTTGCACGCTTGAACTGATTATTTTCGAAGTGAATTGCGAGAAACTATATATTTCCTACTTTGGATATCAAATAAAAACAAAAGAAAAAAAAGAAAAAAAGACGAATCTATACTTTTTCAAATAATCAATAGATATGCTGACAAAATAGTTTCTCTAAAGGAAAATTGTGTTAGTGCAAAAGAGATAGATTTAGCAGCATTCACAAGAGGATTTTAATAAGAGATAATAAAAGCCAAGTGAAAAAGAAAAAGGCTTCGAAAGAAGAGAGATCTTTTTGCAATAACTGAGTTACTATCTCACTCTGATCATTTCCCGCCCATCT